>NMUG010001822.1:0-17037 GCA_002855965.1 Monotropa hypopitys | reverse complement strand
TCCTGTTTCTTGTACTCTTTTAGTTTGTACGTTGTATCAAGAAGAATGTAATGAGAAGTTCTACCGCACTGTGTTTGATTACTACTATTAACTCCCCATTGTTTGTTTAAATGTATTTCAAAAAAAATGTTTCTCAAAATTTGGGGTGGTTACAAACAAGGTGATTGTAATAGAGAGCGATGACAAAGGTAACGAGGTTCATGAAGAAGAGAGTAACCCATTCAAAAGGAAGGCTAGGAAACGAACATCAGAGGTTTGGAGAGATTTCGTAGAAGTATCATTTGGTGACAGAACAAAGAAGTACCAACGTAAAGTCATGCACAACAAAATTTACCATTCACGCATCGAGTGTTACTAGTCATCTTCGAAGGCACTTGAAATCCTGCTTATTGCGTCGAGTTACAATTGGACAAAAAATGCAAAAGACCTTATTGTTTGACACAGTAGGATCTAATAGCGTAGTGAGTCTTGGCACATATGTATATGATCACGCAAAGGTTAGGGAAGCTGCTTCAGAAATGATACTTTATAATAAGTATCCATTTAACCAAATGGAGCATGTCTTGTTTAACAAATTCACGAGGACAGTTAATCCTAAGTGGCAAAAGATTAGTCGTGCAATCGCAAAAAATTGTTGTATCTCAACTTACGAAGGACACAAGAAAAAGTTGAAAACATTGTTGAAAAGTGTTCATAGAATTGGTATCACGACTGACATGTGGAAGTCAACTAGCCAAGAAATTGGGTACATGGTTGTGACTGCTCACTTTGTTGATGAAACATGGAAGCTACAAAAGCGTGCACTCACTCTTTACAATGTACCACCACCACACTCAGGGATTATCATTGGGATGCTCTTTACAAGTGTCTAGTTGATTGGGGAATTGAGAATAAGGTGTCCAGTATTACTGTAAACAATGCAAAATACAACGATGTTGCTTTGAGGAATTTAAAAGAAACCTTTGCATTATTGAAGAAGAAGCTGCTCTTTGAGGGTACAATTTTCATGTACAACGGTGTGCACATGTATTGAATCTTATGGTGCAAGACGGGCTTGGTGAAATAAAAGACATCATTGATATTGTTCGGAAAGGCGTGAAATACTTGACTTCATCTGAGTCACGTCTTATTCAATTTGGTGAGATTGTTAGAATTTACGACTGCCCATCAAAAAATTGATACTAGATTGTCCTACAAGATGGAATTCTACTTATCTAATGTTATGTGCTGCTTTGGAGTTTAAAACTGTCTTCCCTAGATATAAGGAAAGAGATGCGAGTTTCAGTTATGTACCCACTATTCTACATTGGGAGAAAGTTGAATGTGTGTCAATTTCTATACATTTTTTCATGATGTGACCAATATTATATCAGGAACTGAGTATCAGACTTCTAATTTGTTCCTCGTTGAGGTTTCGCGAATAAAAAAAGCACTGGATGTCAATTCGGTCGATAGAGAATTGATGGTAGGAAAGGAATACATTAGAGACATGACTTTGAAAACGAAGATAAAGTTCGACAAGTATTGGGGTAAATGTAACCTTTTAATGGCCTTGGGGGCTGTGTTGGATCCAAGATCCAAGATTGCACTTATTGATTGTTGTTTCGCGGATATATACACGGAGTTAGAAGACCATGAAAATAGTTTCATGATGTGTGACTCTCTTTATGAGCTTTACAAGAAGTATGTTGCCATATATTCTCTTGCCAACATTCAACCAAATTTCCATGAAGGTGGCAACCAAGTTGGCTCTTCTAGTGTTGCTTTAGGCAAGCTTAAAAAGTGGGTGGTGGTAGATCCAAGTTTGAGTCATTAGTTAGAAAATGTGATGCAATTCAACCGGTGAAATCTGAATTAGACATTTATTTAGAAGGTGTCTACATTTGTAAGGAAGGTGCATATTCCCATTTTGATGCATTAGAGTGGTGAAAAACTAATAATTTGAAGTTTCGCATATTGTCTAGGATGGCAGATGACATATTATCAAAATTCCAATTACCTCTGTGGCTTCAAAATCCAAATTTAGTGCCGTAGGTAGAGTGATTGATCCATATTGTTTTTCATTGGCAACCGAAACAGTTGAAATGTACTATGTGGAGCTAATTGGATACGTGCACATCATGGACTTAAAAAGGAAATAGAAGTAAAGAAATTTTCATCCATTTCTCATTATTATTCTTAAGATATTGATAACATGAGTTACAAACCATTTTTTTAATATAGCCTGTGGAGTCGACAATCAAAGAGGTTTTGCTTCCATAGTATTAGCGAATCATCTCTTCATAAGGTCTATTTCTGCTCTATTTTTTAAATGCTTATGTATGTTAATAGATGATTAAAATATTTGAATGTGTGTTATATTTCATGTCATATGTTGAACATGGAAGTAAAGGAAGGTTGAACATGGAAGTAAAGGAAGGTTTGAAGATTGGACTTGTGGGAAGTTGAAGCAACATATGCTTTTTTCAGTTTCAGGATGTTAGTAGTGGTGTAATCTTAGGAAGTTGAAGCAACTAAATATGTAATTTCATTTTGAAGCAACTGCTATTTTTAACTGTGTTTGAGATCAATTTCATTTTGATTTCAGCAATTGTGTACTCTTTAATATGTAATTTATTGTTGTGCTAGTTAGAATTGGGGTAGTTGCTTTTTTAAAAAATCTTCATGTTAACATTGCTAAACAAATATGTAACGAGCCGAACTCGAGCCCACTTGTTCATTTTGATCATAGCAAAAAAATACTAAAAGAGTATGAATTCGAGCCGAGCCTTTAATTTTTTTAACGAGCCGAACTTGAGCCTGCTTATTCAGGCTCGAGCCAAACTCGAGCCCAGTCTATACATTAACGAATTGATTCCCAATCTCACACAGTTCGGCTCGATTCAGCTCGTTTACAATACTAAGCCCAGGAATCAAGGGGGAGGTCACTGTCAACGCGACCCTCATAGACCATCTTGACGAGCAAGACATGGAAATTTTCCGCCTGAAAAGAAAGGTCAGCGAAGTGGAAACTGGGTCCAAGAGAGAAAGAGGTGACGAAAAGCAGGAATAAGCTCGCATTCAGGGACATGCTCGTCGACAGAGGCCTGAGCGTAGGAGATACCCAGAGAAAGGGCCTGAAAAGAACGAGTGGAATGAAACTCGCGCCAAAGCAAAAAAATCTCCTAGGAGATTTTGGATGATAGTTAGTGTTGGCGCGAGCACACCCCACAAGTAACATGTGGGAACGCCACAAGAGAGGTGAAGATTGACCTCCGGAACAAGCTCACGCTGCAGCGACAGAGGGCCGAATCCGAAGATGAGGAATGAAGACCTCGTTCTCTCAGTGTATAATACACACTGAAATACCTTCAAAATTCAAAATGCATGCCTTCACTCTCTATGATGGATCCAACGACTCCCATGATCACGTCAAGCATTATTGCCAAACAATGATACTAAATGACAATGACAAGGCATTGATGTGTCGAATATTCCCATCAAGACTGGTCACCTCACCTTGCGCCTCAAACGGGTGTGAGTCGCTGGGAATTCAAAGAGGTGAGGGTTTTTTCTCTAAGGCGCAAGGCGTGTGAAGAGGCGAGCCTCTTTGTCTTTAAAGAAAATCAGAGGTCATCTGACCTTAAAACAATGATCGAGTCATGAAGGGGACTGTGGAGAATTATACTGGAGATCATTCTCGGCATCGTGAGTCCAGGAAAGACTGAAACACATACAGGGAACGATCATTGGCCCACCGAGCTTTTACAGATGGATACTAATGGCCACACATGAAGACGGATGTAGTCGAATAGGTACGTAACTGCAATAAATGCCAGCTCGAACCACTTACTCACCTTCCCTCTGAGACCCTCAATTCAGTGCTAAGCTCGTGGTCATTCTCAAGTGGAGATTGAATATCGTAAGGTCGTTCCCAACGGCCCCCGACAACTTGAAATATTTTATGATGGAAACGGACTACTTCACCAAGTAGATAGAAGCCAAACCATTGGCTCGGATAAGGGATGTCGATGTCCGCTAGTTCGTATAGGAATACATCAACACCATGTATAGGGTGTAAAGGGCCTTTGTTGCTGACAACGGGACGCAGTTCGACTACGGCATCTACAGGCAATTGTGCAACGACTACAACATATAAAGCTACTACTCGACCTCGGTATAGCCACAGAGTAACGAGCAAACAGAGGTCCAACAAAACATTGTTATCTGGATTAGAAAATGGCGGAAGAAGGCCAAGGGCAAATGGGCCGAAGAATTGTCGAACATCTTATGGGCATATAGAACGAACCCCCGACAATCAACTGGAGAAACGTTGTTTGCAATGGCGTACAGTGTGGAGGCAGTAATACCCCTGAAGGTCAGAGACCCAACTCTGAGAACCCAGAACTTTGCACGACAGCCAACAATGAAGCATTAAGTAAAGATCTTAATCTCATAAACGAACAAAGTGAACTCACACTGATCCAACTGGCAAAGTACCAGTAGCATCTATCATACAACAAAAGAGTCCGGCCACAAAGATTATCTCAAGGTGATCTTGTGCTAAAAAGGGTGTTACCAATCCGAGAAGAAAGATGTAGACAGCAAGCTTGGGCCAAACTGGCACGGCCCCTATCAGATCATCTCCACGACAAGGAGAGGGGCGTACTACCTCAGCGAAGCAGATGGGCTGAAACTTCCCCACCCTTGGAATGCATCATTAGTAATATAATCACTTTCCAGTTATTCAATGAAAATTCAATTTCCATGTGTTATGTTATCTTCTAATTTAATAGGGGCAATAAAGTCGCCCACGGGACGCACTACAAGTCCTGTCGCACGACATAAAAACCCAAGACTTCCCCTGGTATTATCCAAACCCAAGCCATCCACCATAGCGCACTAAAAGACCTGTTGCAAATCAGGCACCCAACCCCAAGCCATTCACCAGGGCGCACTAAAAGATCTGCTGCAAAACAGGCACCCAAACCCAAGTCACCCACCAGAATGCACTAAAAGCATAACACGCCATGGGAAAAACTTGCTTTCACAAAGGCATGTCACCCCGAGATCAAGACCTCGGCATGACACGTCAAGGGAAGGAACTTGTTTTCACAACGGCGTGTCACCCTGAGATAAAGACTCGACATAACATGCCATGGGAAATAACTTGTTTTCACAAAGGCATCACTCCAATCCCTATCACGACAAAGAAGCCCACGACTTCCCCTGGGAGCACTCAAAGTCGTCCACTGGATACACTTCAAGCTCCCACCTTGGCTTATCTACCAGGGTAAGGACATTGCTTTCTGGAAAACATTATTCCTCAAAGACGGGATCTCCCGAACTGTCACTCCTAGCTCCCACATCGGCCTATCATGCCACGGGGAGGAGACTGTTTTATCTCCATGACATGTTACCCCGACCTGATCAGATCGACCTAACATGTTAGGGGAAAATACATGCAGCAATCAGAATGAAAAACACTCTACATATTACATCACAGCCAACCATTCAAATTTTATTGATTCACCATGTGGACTTTACAAATGCAAATAAATAAATAAGTGCAGCTTGTAGAACTCCAAGGTCACTATTTCATCTCCCCCTTCTCCTTCATCCTTCTCGCTGTCAGAGGGCAAGTATGTAAGGCCATCAAGATAAGGATACTTCGGGCTTGAAGCGTAGGAGGGATCAATGGGCAACCAAGCATTGACTCGAGCATCATGACACACATGCTTGTACCCATGTTCTCAAAACACTTTATGGCATTCACATACTTCTCCATCGAATCTATCGCGACATCTTTATAGACAGAATCATACCCACCATTCGCCATAGTAGCAAGGTCGTCTTTCCGACCTTCCTGGAAACCTTGCATATGTACACTGCACTTCAAAAGCATCGAAGTGGGGTGCTCGCCATTGATCTTCTTGTATGAAACGTTCCCCTTCAACGAAGCCAGCTCGGCTACAATGTCTGAAAAACAAGGCTCCCCAAGATGGACCTACCCGGAAGGATGGCGGCTACCCGTTATTCTGTCCTGCTCTGCAAGAAAGTCCTGCCTTCAACATCACTAGACCTTTTTGGGCAAGGTTGACCCTCCGGTCCGCAATCTTGGCCGTAGTAAAACCCCAAGCAGCCAGCTCGTGGACTCTTCTCAGCCTTCTTAATCATGTCTCGTGCACGACTGAGCTCGTCTCAAAGATATGCCTCATGAGCAGTAAGGTCATGTTGCTTGTCCTTCAACTCTTTTACTTGATCACCTTCCCATAGACGAAAAGCAGTAGCCAAGCACTGGACCATGGGCTAAACGAAAATTCTCATCTGACGCTCCTTACAAATACTGGAAGAGATCGGCACTGCATATATGAGAAAGAAAAGAAGAGCAATCGGGAGAATTTCGAATAATACGGGGCATGGCACAGGGAACAGAGGTATGATACCCCAAATTATCACGACGTCGACTTCTAGGAACATTGCGACTCTAGGTCTCATGACCTCTCGGTGGATTGGATTGAGCAACGGTCATGGCAACCTAAGATTGATCCGGGACAATAGTCTGCTCGATTCGGGCCTGCTTCGTCATCTCCTTGGCGAAAACAAACCACCTACTACTCCTCTCGGCGGGAGTTAGGGAATCGGCAAAAATAGACGTCAGATCCTTAGAAGGAACAACCGAAATAGGGGCGGCGCCTCCAATAACCAAGGGAAGATTAGAGTTCAGTCTTTCTTGCTCAATCCAATCTATCCCTCAGCACTCCATGCTTCGATCCGAGCTCGGTTCACGGGTGCACGAGAAGAATTGCCTTTCACCACCACAATTGTCTTTGGAATAGTAAGGCGTGTGGTATCGCCTGTAAATAAGCTGGCCCTGCATGGGTCCGCTTAGGCCCTGCCTAGGCGCTAAGCGATAGTGGTCCACCGCGACTAAGAAGAAAAATTATATATTTGATAACTAAATCAAACCAAACAGAACCTTAAGTCACAAATATTATATATTTGATATTATAAAAAAGTTTCATGCATTATTCATTGTTGTATTAAATAAATATCACTTCTTTTAATAAATAAATAAATAACCGCCTAGTCCCTGCCTAGATCTCCGCTTAGGCCCCCGTCTAGGCCCCCTCGACCGCCCGCCCGCCTAGCGCCTTTTAGAACATTGTAAGCTGCCAATAAATCGGCAAGAAGCAAAGAAAGTTGGCTCTAATAAATCTCACGAAAATGGGGGGCCCTGATAATAAGGTCCTCGGCGGAGCAAGAATTTTCTTAAAGTCCCAGGCATAACGGACCTTCCAGTTAGGGCAATTAATATTGTTGTTTAACACATGCAAGTATGCATAGAAAAAACATGCTTTATAAACAATATAATGGCATAATGAAAAATTGCAAAAAACGCAAAAAATTGACCTAGAACAACAATAAGACTTCTCAACACTAGTGTCGAGGAGGGAGGCTAGCTAACGAACTCCCAATCCCCAGTAACTAGCACTACGTCTATGGAGGTAATGCCTGGCGATAATTGCAGAAGGGCTAACTCCAGACGGACGGTTTCCAAAAAGTACAAAACGTTGCCCCTGTCAAACAGTAGCAAGATCGGATCTCCTTTACGCCCAATTTAAGCCCAAACACATCATTAATCATATCGATACCGGCTATGATCCTGAAAAAATCAAGTCGCAACTTCAACAAGGGAATCCCATAGAACACCAGAACATTCCTCGTGATGGGACTTAAGGGAAACCTGACTCCACACTCAACAACAGCCACCATGGCCACTCTAAAGGATTTACTAGCCTATTGAAGCGCCTGGAGTTAGAATCTACCAACTCTGCCCCGAAGCTCATAGGGATGTTGAACAGCTCCCCAAACCTTTGCATCTTCCAAGGTTGTTGAAAAAATAGGCATAATGATCCATCTTCCAGAGTTAGAGGGACTTACATCTTAACATGCAGGGGCAAGAAAATCAGAAGCTAAGAGGAAACAAAATGAAAGCATGTGAATGGCAAACAGGTTGCTCACCTTTTATATTAGAAGGGCACTTACTAAGGCATACATTAAAAACAAAGGTCAGACGATTGTGCCAGAGAATCTTAAAAGGCATGATTCAACTCATCAAGAATTTCCAGATTGGTGTTGTGAAGTGAAAGTAATGTTCAAACCTCAAACTGGAGTAAATGAAACTCGAAAAATGTCGAGGATGAAGTCGGAAAATTAATAAAAATAGGAATAAAAAAGACTATCATTTCATTAGAAAAGAACACGTACATGGAGGAGTGTGACACCCTTTACACAAAACAGGGGCACAAGCAAGAAAAAGGAAAAAAAGAAACATAAAAGGGGTTCATGTCGTGGACATCTCGTCGTCAGAGTCCACCTAGACCTCAGCTCCAGGATATTCCAGGGGAATTACCCTCCGAAAGAATGGGACTGAGGATCCCATATGTGCGCTTGAACCCTCGAACAAAGTTGCGATTTTGGTATCGGGGGATCTGAGCCGCGAAGGACTCAGTCATGTCTCCCACAATCTGCTATTCCAGTCCCTTCATCTCCTCATTTACTATAATACCCGTCTTAGAAAATTCATTTACAATTTAATTTAATGCAATGTTATTACGTTTTAGCTTAGATAGTGTAGATTATCATGTTGGGGTAATCTATATGAATTGATAGAGGTATTAGGTAAAAAACTCTTAGAAATAAGGTTTAGAATGTGTTAAAGTTGTTTGAAATGAGTTATAAATTGTTGGTTAAGATTGCTGGTTTTTTGGCCTAAATCATATCTATATATCGATATGTAAGCACTAGGTAAAAGTTCCTATATCGATACGTGTAGCATCTGCTCTCTGATTTTTGGCTCAGGAACAATCTACATACTGAAATGTGTAATGAACACATCGATATGTGTGATCATTCGGTGATCACACATCAATATGTGAAATGTAATCAATCGATATGTGAGAAGTCAACTCTCTGGAGTTTGGCTGGGAAAAGTTGACACATATCGATATGTGCAAGAGCATATATCAATATGTGACACTTCTGTTGGCAATGGGTATGGTGGTCAATAGGTATATTGAATTTGGTGAGAATTGATGTATATCGAAATGGAATAAAATATATATCGATATGGAAAGATTAAAGCCAGATGATGATAAAACATGGATCGGTGGTTTTTGTTTGAATCTCAAACGTTTAATTCACAAACATTCGATGGAGATTGTCTCACTTCGAGAACTCAAAAAAACCATTGTAGAGAGAAGGGGCAACCGAGAGTGAGAGAAAAGAGGGGAAGAAGCAATTGACGGGAAATTGGCTCGGGAAAACCAACCTAAAGCCATGGGAGTTTAATCAATTGGGTAAGGATGAATCTAACCTCTTTTGGTTGCATGATTTATAAAAGAAATCCGGTTTCGTGGGAATTTTGGTAGAAAATCTAGGATTTGGTTCCAAAGATACGAAATATGGGTTTAGTATGATTCTAATAAAATTAATGTAATTGATAGGTTCTAAGAACGGTTAGAAGTGTTTTTGCATGTATAGATGGTTGTAGAACCTTTGTTTGAGTAAAGATCATGGTTGTGTGTCCATCTAGTATAGAATCAATGTTTTGGAGAAGATGAACAGTGTTTGGATTTCTTGGTTTCGTATGAAAGTGTCACATACCGATATGTGGAATAGCCACATATCAATATGTATTGTCGGTGTGGTCAATCGATATGTGGAATGAATGGGTTATATATCGATATGCGACATATATCAAAATGTTTGAATAATGTGTATATCGATGTGATGTCGGTGGAACTATTTGATATGTGAATCGAAAGGGTGGATATCGAAGTGTGTACAATGATGACACATATCGATATACGATGATGCGTATATCGATATGTGTGTGCGGCGTTGGTTTTCAGGCAGTTAAGGAAAAAAGTCAAATAAATAAAATAAAAATAAAATAAAACAGAAATAAATGTAAATAAATAAAATAAATGGAGATGGAAAGAAATAAATAAGTATAGGTTAATTGTGAGTTTCAATCATTTTATTTACACATTTACTTTATGTTTTGGACAGGCGAGGAAGCTAGCGATGTCGAACCCTCAAAGAAATAGGGTGATCTACTTTGATACAGAAACCACTGTGAGTATGTTTACTGTGCTTTAATTAAGTCTTTGAAAATTATGTGAATGTGAATTGGGGAATAACCTGTGTAGACATGAGTGTATGATTGTGTAGTCAAGAGACTATGAACGATGGTCGTGTGGTCACAGGAAAACGCGCCAAAGCACCCTAATAATGTGCTGAGTTGTGGATGTATTCCTCGAATGGATGTGTTCCCTGGAAACTGCACATGTGATGTTTACAATAGTTTTCTTTTCCTTAAATTACTGTATACTTTACATATTTCCGTGTTTCCTAATTTTTGGATGTCACAGATCTGGATAGAGCTGAGAGTTAATGGTTCACTATTAGTTCGCGGGGGTTGATATATGATGATGTAGATAGGATTCACGTGATCTCAGCACATGTACATTGTAGATTGTACTTAGATCGGAACACTTGTGTTTATGCTCTTATTATGACTCATCATGTTGTAATGTAAACATTATTTCAACAATTTTAAGTTATTGTTTTCGTTGTTAATTAGTTCTTTTTTTGACGATGTAACCATTGTATGATTTTTTTTATTAATGAAATCTTTTGGAAGCATGATTAGGAAAATGTGGAAGAATAAATAAAAACAAAATTTGTCACATAATGACTCTAGATTGGACGGGTAATCATGCTTGCTTGCCCTCGCCCCCACCTCGTTGGAGCAGTGTAGTTGGGGCGGGGCACGACATTTACCCTATCAACCAGGAAACCTTCGCCGACTTCTCCCTCTCCTCAACCAGACTACACTCCAGAGCTTTGACACCCAATGAAAGCTTCAAAAACTCGGAATTCAAGTCATCGGAGGTCTGATACCTTCTCAAAATCGGCAAAATTGACAGACACCTAATCCAGGGGGACTTCATTTGGGCCTCCATGCCACTCTTTCTCAACGAAAGCTTTCCCCTCTGCTAGAGATCAGTGTTTAGCTTCCCGACAATCTCAAACTAACATGGAGCTCGTTGGTTCGACCCTCCTCGACAAGAGCTCTGGACTTGGCACTCCAAATCTCATTCGCAGCCCGACGGAGTTTGTACATGAATTCCTCCACCACCAGTGTGCTCGGAGAAAGTAGAAAAAATCAGAACAAGACGGAAGTGCAGGATAGTCGAGTGTACAAAGCGAAGAGCTTACCAGATATCTTTGGGCGACAATTGTGTGTTGAAGGTCGTCATTGGTACAGGTATACATGTGAACAATGTATGTCGCCTAATGAACTTCCGAGACTACAGGGACTAGAAACTACGGGTGAGAAAAAAACGGAGTGTGCCCTATTCATCGGCAGCTCAAACCCATTTGAGGCAGAGAGGGCCTCCCCGTGCCTAGCCATCTTCAAGGGAGGGGGCTCAAGGCCTGCAAAAAACCCATCTTGAATGAAATTCCCTTGCTCTGCTGCAGGGGATTGCTCTAAAGGAGGAAAGCACCACATCCTCTAAAGCATCCCCTGAGCTGACCAGAAGAGGGTCAGCAGTATGAGAAGGAGCCCCGGCCTCCAAAGAGACTACGATAGGAATTGCCAGCAAATCCTCCGCCGGTGGAGCATTAACTACCTTATCCAGATCCACCAACTCCACCTGCTCTCTAATCTTCTTCCTGGCCAAAACGAAAGCCTTCCTCTGCTCCTCCACTTTCTTTAGAACCATGTCCAGAGATCAATAACGAACTTCCTTCGGGGATTTTAGGCCATTTGCTGATAAGGGGAGTCGACGGTGTCAGTGGATTTAGGGGAGGAAGCAGATTGATGAGAAGCCGGCTCAACGGGATTTTCCCTAACCACCTCCTCTCTCTTAGAGGGAACTTCAACAATAATAATCAAGCCCTCACCCTAGGCTTCTTCATCTTGGGCCTTTTCCTCACCTATCGAAGGGCCAAAAGCTTCAAAATTGAAAGTGTGACTCTCCGGTAACACAAAAATATCAAGGGAGGCATCTCTAAAATACTTGACCTCGTCAGTTGTCGAGAAGGACTAGGTTGAGGGCCAATAGTTCAACAAGATGTGTGTTGCTCGACCATAGCGCTTAAATTTATTGGGGGGGGGGGCAAAATAGGAGAGAGATCGATTAATATCTTTTCTGACAATTTTTACACTTGTCTCCTCAGACCTTGCTTGAGCGGGATCTGCATAAAATGAAAGCATTCAACAAACGGAAGAAATCCAAGCACTCCAATAAAATGTGGTGAGGGCCTCACTAGGAACCCTGTCATTCCAAGAAACCCTCTCGGCATCGCCTGGGTCAACATCAGGAGAAAACTCACAAGAGCCAGATATCTCGACTAGAACCGAATCGTTGTCTTTCTAGAACGTAGGGAGTAAATGCACAAGGTTCAGTCCAGAAATTCTGGCCTCAAGATAATACTTTTGAGGATTTCATCCACACTCATCAATGACGACTTGCTAGGAGCCTTCCACAATGCGTAACAATGTCAAATGGCCCGAAGACATGGGCAAGTGCCCATGATGGTGTTTAACGACTCCACACCACCGACAATCCTGTAAAAGTTGTCGATGGCCTTCCACGGGGCAAAAAACTAGTGGTGGCATGCCACAGGGACAAGACAGTGACAGACTAGACAGTTGAGAGGAAATCTAACTCCTTCAACAATGGTGTTAGGGGGAAGAAGGTGGATCCAATTACTTGATCGATTACGAGGGGTTCATCTTTATCTAGAAGTCTAAGGCCAATGGAATCAAGGACATTAATTTTTTCCTAAATCGGTCGACATTTTAATCATAAAGCATACTATTAAGAGAAATATTCATCATAGAAAAGAGAATACTTATGGATGAGATGGTGCAAACTCAAACAAGGAATGAAGAAAATGGAGCCAAGTATTACTTATATACGGAAGCTCTCGGGAACTGACAGGGCGAATTCCCAAGGGGCACCAAAAGCAAAAGCTTCCAACAAACATATTGTATTTAATGAGGAGAAATGAATCACCTCTTCGATCACCAAGCAGAGGTCTTGGGCTTTCTGTCTCCCTAAATCTGGATTAGCTCCAATTATCTCAACTCTGACCCAATCAAAGCTAATGGGCAATTGTGGGGGCCCAGAGCTGACCTCATTGCTGACCAAAGCCAAATTACACCGACCATGTTACAGTAGGACCGACCACTATGCAAGAAGATCCGATAATAAGTACATGCACACCTCTACGTTGGGTATTTAGCACTGACTCGAGAATAGTTCCCAAGGTACAGTAAATGCACAGTAGATGAAGCATTCTATTATAGAGATCCACGTTGAACTGAAGGGTATAATAAATAGAAAACATACTATTGGGAGAGAGGATCAACACACATCTCTAGACTTGTAAGCTCTATCTATTATTGCTCAAGCTCAATACACACGATACCACTTCTCAGCGGGACACATACCCTGAGCACTATCTCCTACAAATGCTAACTTTGCTATGAGAGGGTATTCTGGTTGTCCACTACCAACCAGAGTGTCTCTGAGTAGTTCTGTCTCCTGCAAAAAACAGATCAGCTCACAGATGACACACTTGGATATTGGAAGCTCCTCCATTACCAGACTTCTAGGGCATTCGATACACATGGATCCCACAATTGCAAACACCGTGAATTGAATCAACTACTCGATGAACTAGAAACTATAAGGCAAAGAGTGAAGCAAAAATCATTTTAATAAATCAGCATAGCGAAACTAATTAATCCCCTATTCTATAACAAAAAAATTGCACAACCCATAGTGTATGCAGAAGATAGATTCTAAGGCAAACTAAGCAAATCACGACAAAGGAAGCTAATAAACGAAATTCTATCCGATCAAAACAAAGAACAAACAATGTAAAAATGGCAAACTACATAGGCAATTATAACACTACCAAAAAAACTACGAACCATAACGACAGGTGAGAAGATAAAAATCAGAAAAAGAATCACCTGTTTGGGCAATTCTCTCTCCACGACTGGAAGTTGGGTGTTCCCTTCCACCAAATTCCCAAGCTTATCCTGGAATTGAATCACCAACTGGGTAATATCTCCTTCCACCACCTCACAAACCACTTCCTTCGTATTCAAGTTCCCGAAATTCACAACCTGCGCACAAGCATAGCCCTGGTCGTGGTACCACTTCTGGACATGATCCCTTATCTTCTGCAACAGTCTGGCACTCACCGAACTTTGCTCCCCCAACATCCGCAGCACCTCTTCCTTCACCACCCTCGGCAACAAACAAGACCTCGACATATCAACTCTCCTATTATATTCCCTCTCTAGGCTCCTCGTGTACTCCATTTGCTCCCTTTCAGTCATATTCGGGCTCATCTCTATCGGCTTCGACTGCGCCATTAGACCCACATTTATACACTTGAACGAATTGGCTGCCTGCCACTTGCTCTCGGCAAATGAGATCGTGAGGCCAAAAGTCCCGTCTGACTTCGTTTTCATTTCGAGATCGACCTTCTCGAACATTCCGCAAGTGGATAAGGTTTCGAACTCTTTCAGTAGCTGGGATTTTGTGTATACGCCGCCTGGACGGATGGATACCATCTCAAAGAACGAGTCCTCGGCTCCGACGGTTGCCCTCTGGCTGCGGTCGTAGAACGAAATATCGGAGATCTTGAATTTCTTGAAGGCGTCTAGTCTGTTGATCCTGATCGTCGCGTTGCTCGGGTAGCCGTGAGGGTCCCATTCCTTCGATTCCTCCTCCTCCTCCTTGGCGATCGCCGGAGAAGAAAATATTCTTGACCAGAAACCACCTCCGCCTCCGCCGTCTCCTCCACCAACACCGCCGCCGCTACCACCGGGGCCGTTTCCCATAAAGGAGGGGGCGGAGGAGGCTAGGTGGAAGAGGAGACCAGCGGCGGCGGAGACAGCTAGAGTTTTGGGGAGGGAAAGGAGGGTTTTTTTGGGAGGGTCTGACTTTATGGGTTTATAAGGGTTTTGAGAGGAAGAGAGATTACATTTGACGGCAGTGGACAATAGGCGGGTATTGGTTGGGGATGGGTTCAAGGCGGTGGCGGGAGATAAATTTCGGCGGCGGGATGGAAGGGAAGAAGTGCGGTTGATATTCAGAAAGTGGCCAGTAGCGGCCATTTGACGATAAGGGGAGGCGGCAAAAGCAGAGAGAGTGATGAGCCAGTGAGGTGGGTAGGTTTGTGGAACGTATATTTATATGTTGGAAGTTACAGTGGGAGTGGCGCAGCTGTGATTTAAATTACTACTCTGGTTTTATTGTTTTGTTTTATTTTATGGAATTTAATTTCCAGATTCTCGTTTTCTCTTTTACCACTCACATTTTGTCTTTATTAGCACAAAATGATTTTTTATGAGAAATATTGTGAGACTAGCATAAATTAAATACCTAAAATATAAAATGCAAAAAAGAAACAAAATGTTAAATAAGAGAGATTTAACTAATACAAAATTGGGTAATTCCAAATCAATTAGAAGCTTATATAGTTGGACACATCTATACCTAATTACTTATGAGAAATTTTTTAATCAAAATTTGTATTTGAATGACAATAAATCACATATCATATTTATCAAAGTGTGATGAAATCACTAGATTTGGGAATAATATAAATTTATTATCACCCTACATGTGTTTATTCAAACCTCTCGAGAGGAAAAGAGAAGTGGCATTGTCGCCACAAATCGCTCTGTCATCACAAATCGACAAGGTTCATAATGTGTTTCATGTATCAATATTATATATATCATGATCCAACCCGATTAATTATCAAGGTAATCATTGGATTAGCGACGTGACAACATCATAGGAACATATTATAACTAACAACAATTCTAAATATCCATAACTGAAAAACTGAAGACGCTAATACAGTACAAGAGATGATATAACATGGCTCAACGAATTGGGTATACATAAGACCCGGGCTCAAATAAAATTATACAAACTAAAATAACTGGATAACAGCATATCCTGAAACAAACTACTGAAATAAAACTGAATAACTCCAAACTACTGAAATATAAACGGATAGAATCTCCACACTAACTACTGCGCTGCAGCTGAACAGGTGGACAACGCTAAACGCGATCACCTAGAAAATGTGTACAAACACATCAGCACAATGACGTGATAAATATATAAGAACAAGGTAAATAAGAAATTAAATCAGGTGAAAAAACTCATTTCAAAAATATCAAAGATCCTCTTTCTAAAACCTTTTTCAAAATACAAGATTTTCTCATTTCTTTCCATTCTTACTTATTAAAATCCTTTTTCCTTTTCTTATTTTGAAATCCATGAATTTCTTTAATAGAAGCTCTTTTTAATACATTTTTCCTATTTTCTTTTCAAATACTTTTCCAATCTATCCTCTTCAAAAATCCATTATCATATTTTTCTTCTTAAATAAAATTTCCTTCAGATCCAATATTGATCCATCAAAACACTTCTTTCTATCACAATCTCAAGATCGAGTAGGGATCGTATCAAACATCTTTATCTCGTCTTTTCTACTAAAATACCCAAGAGTCATTATATTCGTTGACCGTACATTATGACAGATCTGTAACCCAATGAAACATTCCCGATAAATACACATGTAATGAACTTGGGGCGCTCCCCCCCAATGGTATGAAAAAATAACAATCGTCGAACATCAACCTTCGGCTAGGTTATAGAATAATTGCCGAACATATACTCTCGGCTAGGTAGAACGCCAAACATAAACCTTCGGTCAGGTTCAAGGCTATTAAAATATGCTATAAAAGCTTATCTTTCAAATTCCTTTTTCTCTTCCATTAAATTCCATAAAAACCAGTGATTGTTAACGACCTATGCAATGTCTTTCCCCTTTCTTGGAAGGATGAATGTTGATGGAAAATCTAGATCTTGCAAAAGATGATGAAATGTATAAGAGATCTATTGGTTTATTTGAGTGTATAAATCAGCACATATTTAC
>NMUG010001821.1:0-17039 GCA_002855965.1 Monotropa hypopitys | reverse complement strand
GACGGCCCTGGATTGCTCCGTGAGATGTGTGTTGGATCCGGATGTTGGGCTGATCCGGATAACCGGGGGTCCGGCCCAAGACGTTCAGGGTCCGGCTACCACATGTACATACATTATATAGACACAAACTCTCTATCTATCTATCTCTATATATATATCCCTTCCTCTCTCTCCCTATCTCTATCTCTATCTCTCCCTCCCTCAATCGATTATTGCTACCTCTATATGTATTTGAATACAATGCATGTATATAGAATTCTGCTTGTATACAGTATATATAGAGCATATTTACATTATATTATGTGTGTGTTTGTATACAGTATAAGAGTGTGTGTGTGCAACACTCTTATATTTGTATATATACACTATGTGTACATATATTATAGGTGTGCCTCACTTCAATAAGGCTTGTGCCTCACCTCACGCCTAGACCCCGTTAGCGCCTCGGTGCGCCTCTCACCTAAAATAAATATGGTTGTGGCCTCCTTCCAATCCTGTTGTTGACAATGCGCACATGGAAAACTGAAAATGTGACCTCGGTATCGTTGTCAGGCGTACGGAATTTGATTGTGAACCCAAGATTTGCCAAGATCATGAATTTGATAATGGAAATGTGAAATCACTATCAATGGCAGGGGTTGATGAAACTGATAGTTAATTTGGTCGTTCATGAACCCAACATCAGTATCTTTGTCATCTTCCAGTTCATTTTTTGTCTCACTGACTCCCCTCATCCTCCAATCCACAACTTCACCGGCACCAGTCACTGCAACCCAACTCCTTCATCGATTTGCCAGTGGACCCATCTCTCGATCCCACTACATGGTAAACAAAATGCGCAAACCAAGTCAAGGCTCTCCCCTTCTCTGACCCATTCTCCAATCGCCATTACTGCTCATATTAGTCGGCTACGCATTTAAAAATCACACATAGATCCTTGAGTCTTGATTGAAGCATTCGTCGCATTGATTGAAAAAGATGGAAGAGATTAAACTGGAGCAATAAAGCTGGGAAAACTGAGACTAACTGAACTCGTGATAATTAATTTGATCTAAGTCAGACTTCTCGTGTACAAGGCACAGCCCGACATTCAGAGAATCTTTAACCAAACAGCCAGACAATTTATTCAAAACAGTAGGACCAAACACATAAAAAGGGCAGTTAGACAACCTAAAAAGGGCAGTTAGACAACAAACCACACATAAATGAAGAACCATACGGCATAAAAACTTGCTTTGTGGGTGTCGAGCATACACAACTTGGATGGACTTAAACAGATTTCAACCACTAATCTGGTCGAGTAGGGGAGAGAGATACAAGTTACAAATCATAATTCTAACCCTAGCTACATTCTTCTGAAAAATGAAAACACAAACACATTTACACATGATGAATGATAAGTGAACATTACACATAACTCTATGGACGCCCTCAAGGCGCATCCAATTCCGATACTATTAAAATTGACATGCTATCACTAGCTGAAATTGTCACTAAGGTTTGTTCTTCATCAACTTCAAATCTAGTTCATGCAATGATCAAGAAAAATTAAAATCTCAAAAGCTATAAGCAACATTCTCCTTGGTGACGGGTCATATAGAGGTGATGTACACATGCACATATACACCGACAAAATGAATTTGATTTCCCAAAATAGCGACAATGGATCAACAAATGCACACGCACGATGACAATTATTATATGCTTTCTGAGATAGAACACAACTGTGATTGGCCAGAGAGTCAATGACCCAAACCATTTTGAAGCCACACCCTCCGATATAGCTATTGAAAGAAAGGGAACAAGCAAAGTCGTGTTACTAATCAAACAGCAAACACTACAAAACACACATTGATGCACAGTGCACATATCTTCAACTGATATATCATACATACCAACGACACATATAATTGGAGAGAGACATGATTTGATAGTTTACGGCGTAACGAGCGAGAAACTGAATCTGATAACCTCTCATGTAGAACAAGCAGCATAGATAAAAATACATCTAACGCCAAGAATCGCTCAATTGCAAATAAAATGCATAAGAAGCTCATAAACAGAGAGAAAAGGATATTCCTTTTTACGCCCCAAATCACTTGCTCGGTCACAGAGATGACTAAGTCTCACTATTTCTGTTTCTAGCCACTGCATTCTCACAAAAAAATCATGCATTTAATAAGAAAACCAGACAATAATTCCTAGATTAAAAGCATGGAGACAACTTATGGGACAAATCCATAAAAAATAACAGATGCAAGGGTACGTGATCATTACAAGCTTTGCACTGAAAAGTGATTAAATGTATAAAAGCATTTTTGTAGACAGTTTGACAATGTTGAATGATTCCACAAAAGGAGAAACATGACAACTAAAATTAAACTCAACCCATGTATCCTTCTTCTCTTGTTTGGACGAAATGCAAATCCATGCTGTCCACAATGTCAGTAAGACAAACTACTTAAAACTCATAGAGAAAAGAAAAACAAAACATTTCAAAATTCCATTCTCTCAATAGTCTCCATTCCCCAGGGCCTAGCCTCTCCACAAATTAGGATGTTTAGAATCTTTATGCATTTAAATATGTTTTCCTTTTAGGCGTAATTTCTCATCTTGAAGAACTTCATAGTATCAAATATGGCCATCCCTAATACAGCCAATCCTAAAAAAATTGTAATAATGATTCCTACAACCTTCAAAGCCTAAGCAAAACTTTTGTCCAAACTTGATTCCAAGTTTAAAGAGGGAGGTTCTCTCAAAAGGAGGATGATTAGGACTCCAGTGAAGAGAAGCGAGTTGCAAAGGTAGTTTTAGCTACTGTTGTGCAAGCAATTTAGAAACATCAGAAGAAAAAACATGTTAAAAGACGCATGAGTGGAATGGAGCATTTATACTAATTATTCAGACGTAGTAGCATCCAAATGAAGTAAATAACTTGGAACCTTAACAAACCAAAATTCTAAGTCATCCATGGTCAGATGGGGTTCTCCACTCATTCCAGGAATTACTTTTATTTATGTCTGACACCATAATAAAAAATAACAAAAATTCAACCCGAAAACTTACATCATTAACCCTTGCTGCCTTGATTTCCATGGCCTTGTCCAGAATGTCACCCTAAAAAATTCACATACATCTTAGGAAATGTTATTGTACTCCACATACTGGAGAGAAGTCATATGGGTACAATGATCACATAATTACCACAGTCAGCGTTTCTATAAGTCCACATTTTATACTCTGCCGTAACCGCTTGCATTCATCCTGACACATGAAAACAAGAAACATAACTTCAGAAAGGGCACAGTAAATCTTTTCTAAAACCAAGCACATAGAACCAAATGTTTTCGAGCTATACAATTCATATGCAGGGTACCATATCGGCACTCTTTTAAATAACAGGAGTGGATCATGGGTTACTTTTAAGATAATTTAGTGCTCATTAACAGTACCCTTTTTGCATCCCTAATATTGCTGCTCTTATTAAAAAAAGATCCAAAAAAGTAAGTGCTTAGCTCGAAAGAACAGCAGCAATGAAATTTCCAGTATTTGTTACCTCAGTAAACTCCTGATTTGAAATTGTGTCAATAGATATAACCTCCTTTTTGTTTAAATTTAAAATTTCTAGCACATGATCTGATGCCTTTTTACCAACTTTGTATGGCTCAGCTTTCCTCGTTCCTGAATACAAATCCTTCAAACATTTAGCAATTTACTAGATACCAAATGGCTCATACACAAATAACGAGAGCTTGTAAGATGGGTGTGTAACTACATACCTACAACTTGGACTAGCCTATACATGTCTTGAATTTGATTGGTACCAGAAATCTTTATTCTCACAAAAGTACCAAAAACCTTGTCGTGGAATTTCTCAATATCTTCAAGTAAATCCTCCACCAACTTCCGACGTAAGTAAATTAAACTAATGTTGTGGATATCAATGGCTGCATAATCACCAAGATTGGATTGGGGTCCTCTTTCATCACCCTTCCTACGCATTTTACGTTTACTTTCTTTTTTCAGGGCATTACCATCAGCCTCCAAATGGTTGACTACATTATCCACAACACTCCCTTGGACATCATCTGGTTGAGAATCCTCTTTTACAAGAAAATGAGATTCAAGAAGTTTTAACATTTCAAAATGCCCCACGCGAGCTTTTCCGAATAGATTTTGAAGCCTTGCGTCACAAATGATTTGACTTTTCTTATGAGGATCACGAAGTTTGCTTCTTTTTATATACTCAAGCAGCAGGGCCTGTACCTCGAACTGAGATAACACAGAATTCTCACCATTTTTCATGTGCATAACAAACTCAAGAAGCTCTTTTGATGCCCATTCAGTGTTAGGTATAGAAATTCCTCGAGCATCAATGTCTACCCTTGAACTCGAGGAATCCACTTCCTTGGTAAGGGATTTTGAATTTTTCTTGGCTTTTCTTCTTTTAGATTTACGTACCACTAGATTCTCAGAACTCTCTGAGCCAGAACCTTGATCATTCTTACCATCAAACACATCCTCAAGTGATTCCCGCCTACCAGCCAATACATCTGATCCTTTCCACGGATTTTTAGCCTCGGCAAGTTCATCTGCAGATAGAGATAATTTTGCTTTTAAATCTTCCCAGTAATCCTTGAAAAAATACTCCCAGCTGTTCTTATCATCAAAATCTACACGTTCCTGAACAAGTAGAATAAAAAAGACAGATCAGAATGCTAATAAAAAAACTCAGGGTATATACTACATAAGCAAGTCAAACAATAACCAAAAAGCACGATTCCTATTAATACGTGCATTCCGATTTGTCATGCCAATTCATAGATAGCTTATTTACTTAAAAATGGTTTAATAACATTTTTTACACAAAAATTACCGGAGGAAGAATCACAGAGTAGGATTAGAAATGTTATCAAGGGGATAGCACCCAATTGCAAAGGTACACACACCGCCGCCCAACAACATCCTCAAAAGAATCTAAACTTGGATATACAGTTCCCAAAAACCCAAGCGAGAAACTGAGTCCGCCTCCTTCAAAATGTCTTCTTTGACATTCTACCCAAATCAACCACATGAGGCACATATTCCATAGGAGCTAGTAACCAAGCTTCCCTCCTATGTTTCCCCACCCTCACCCCTCTACAACTCCCATCCACATCCACATCAAGGACTTGCTCGTCTTGATCAAGGCGAAAAACCAAGGACACTCCTTTGCAATCACAAATAGATGGAAAATGAGAAGCCAACTCCACTTGTTCTTGCACAAGCAACACTAAAAAATCAACACCGAATTGGTACCCATTAATGAGTGTCTTGGAAGGAGAAATGACAAGAACATGTTTAACCTTTGGTAATAATACGTAAAGTGGATGTGATAAAACTCGAACCCAAGATATTAAGGTTTATTAGGCGGCATTGAGGTTATTGGGTTGAGTATTTATCATTGCACAAGCAACACTCAATTCACTAACAACTAGGGATGGCAATTCGTACACAACTGATGGGTACCCGAATCGTAGCCGAATATTTTCCCCAAACCATAACTGATTTTTGCCCCCATGGGTATGGGTTTGGGTTTACAAGGCCAAACCGAACAGGTAGCAGTTCGGTTCTGGTTTGAATACAACCTGAACCGAATCAAAATTACTTAATTACAAAAATACCAATGACATTAAGGTTAGGCGACATTAAAGTTATTGAGCTGAGTCTTTACCACTGCACAAACAACACTCACTTCACTAACAACTAGGGATAGCATTTTGTACCAAACTGATGGGTACCCGAATCATAACCGAATATTTTTTCAAACCATAACCAATTTTTGCCCCGTGGGTATGGGTTTTTGTTGAAAGAGGTCGAATTGAACGGGTAGCAGTTCGGTTCTGATATGCAACCTAAACCGAATTAAAATTTCTTAATTACAAAAATACCCATGTTCTTTTTAATAAAATTTCGACTCTTTATTTCATCAAATCCAATGGCTGGAAAATATTGCTCTCACAAATTAATTTTCCAATGACATTTTTGTAATGTTTTACTACTTACAGATACCCGTTCAGTTTGGGAAATACCCGAACCACCGAACCATGTTTGGTTCGGGTAAGGAAGATGTATTGGGTACCCGTTCGATTTTCGGTTGGGTGGGATTGTCAGGTTCGGTTCGGGTTGTGCCAAAACCTGCCCCAAACAATTTCCTCCTCTTAACGAGGTTTTTACTGGTAAAAAATTTACAGCAATGCACACAAAAGAAGACACCTTGGAGTGGAACCCTACAGTCCGAGAACCTTGCCACGAAAACTACCCTTATATATCCCCTTCACCAACACTGAATATCGTAGAGCGAAGACAACAACAAGCTCGACATGTGCTCCATCTCCCACGCCTCGTGAACCGTCATAAGTCTACTACAGAAGCCCCATGAACCGGCACAAGCCAAAGATAGGAGGAAGGCATTCACACGAATCAAATATCCGCACCACTTGTTCTCTTGAAATCTTAAACAGAGGGCACTTCTACTCGAAACCTAAACACTAAACAGTCCATCCCTCATGATCCAGATACTCTTTCACAAACCCCGATGATGAGACGATGAGACAAGGGAATCCAAGGATATTTTGGTAATTTCAAAATATTGATGTCATGGGTTGTAGCTGGGGTCGTCCATAGGTTAAGACGGGCATACCAACTAAATGAGTCAACACTTAGATACATCTAAAGACATTTGATAACATGTCTATTCATATTTCACAAAAAGAAAGCAACATTTGTTCCAGTGGCAAACCCAGGATTTGGATTTTTGGGGTGGCAGGCACTATTCGATGAGAGTCTACTTGTGGTGTTATGCATAAAAAATATTAGGAAAAATTAAAAGTGAAGTCATACAATTGGCCTTTGCAATGAATTGTTTTTTTTTTTGGTTAAAAATAATTCAACTCTCTTGTAGTGTTTAAATGAAAGCCATCGAGTGAATATTTTTGTGATCGAAACCCTTGAATTTTTTAATCGCAATTTTTTCAATGTGTGTACAAAATTAAGTCATTTAGGTACCCATAAGTGCCTAAAAAAATTACATTAGTGTTATTTTACAAAAATTAAACTAGAGTTGGTAATGGAACTCTGCATGTGTGTTAGGTAGCTGACAGACAACACATAAAAAATCCCAGTTAGATCCCTGTGACATGAATCCATTTATAAATACGACTAATAATAGGGTGTTCCCTTTATGTGACGTGTTGTGTCAGTCTCGTGGTGCTTCGAAAAAATACAAGGGGCGTTGCACCTATCTCGGGGTGTTTCAAAAAAAAATCTAAGGGCATTGCACCTGCCTCGGGGTATTTTGAAAAATTTGTTAGAGGCACCCGGTGCGGCGATAAATGAGCAAGAATTCTCGTGTGTTTCTGGACAAGCACGGGTAAAAAAGCTAGCCCAAGAAAATAGACTTAGACTCGCTAGCTAGAATATAGGGTCGCTGACAGGTAAAACCATAGAGTTAGTTGATTGTGTGATTAGAAAAATAATTAGCATCACTTGTTTACAAAAGACTACGTGGGTTAGAGAGAGCTAAGAAAATAGAGAGCGCTAGGTATAAAACTTTATTACACTAAAAATAATAGGCATAGAAATGGAGTGGGGATTGCAGTAGAAGGATGCTTAATGAGAGGAGAAAGAGTACCCTAGTACCAATATATAGGAATAAAGGAATATTCAACGTTGCAATAACTACAGAGGTATTAAACTGATGAGTCATACACTTAAGCTGTGAGAAATAGTTATTGAGCATCGACTAAAAATGCTGACAACAGTATCAGAGAATCATTTGGGGTTTATGTCTGGTAAGACAATAATGGAGGCAATATACTTGTTAAGAAGATTAGTTAACAAGTACAGAGAGAAAAAGAAGAATATTCACATGGTTTTTACAGACTTAGAAAAGGCATATGATAAGGTGTCTAGAGACATTATATGGCGAGTCTTGAAGAGAAAAAGCATAACAAAAGGATATATTGATGTGGTTAAAGACATGTATTAAAGTGTTGTCACCACTATTAGATCTCCTGTAGAGGAAACAAGCAAACTTTCAATCACAGTCGGATTACATCAAGGGTATACTGTGAGACCTTATTTTTTTGCTCTAATTATTGACGAATTGACTAGACTCATTCGGGATGATATCTCATAGTACATGTTGTTTGCAGATAATGTTGTCTTGGTAGATGAAACTGCAATAGGTGTTAATGTCAAATTAAAAACTTGGTGAGAAGCATTGGAGTCACAAGATTTTAGAATCAGTAGGAGTAAGACAGGATACATGATATGTAAGTTTAGTGATAACCAAAGTAGTAATGTTCACATAGTGGCCCTCCAAAATCAGGAATTACCAATAAGTGAGTGTCTTAAGTATCTTGTCTCAATTGTTAGTAAGGATGGAGATATTGTGAAGGATGTTAAGCACAGAATTCAAGTTGAATGGATCAAGTGGAGGAGTGTTGCGAGAGTATTATGCGATCGTAGGATACCTGCAAAGTTGATAGGGAAATTCTATTGTATGCCCATAAGGCCAGCCATGAGTGTTGGGCAACTAAGAAACAACATGTGAGTAAGATTTGGCGCTGAAATGAGAATGTTGATATGAGATGGACGTGTGATAAAAATTTACGAGATATAATTAGAAACGAAAACATTCGCGGTATGGTAGGAGTAGCACCGTTGAAAACTAAGATAAGAGAAAAAAAGATTAAGTTGGTTTCGATATGTCTATTGTAGGCCCGTTGACGCGGTAGTTAGGAGGAGTAATAGGGTTATGAAGGCTGAGGTGGTTTGCTTTTTTGGTTATGGGGCTCCCTCGGACCCACCACATAGGTCTGCCTTGATTCGTTCATATCATCCTCCATTTTTAAAGGTAAAATGGTGTTAAAGGCTCCATATAGTATTTCATACAAAAGATCAATTATATGAGTTTTGTGGATAATCTATGCTACATGGACTTGGGTATGCGTATTCATTTAGGGTATGCATACAGGGGTGGGACCAATCAAACACATAATCGAAGGGTTTGTGTATTTGGACATGAATTACTAAATACATTTGGCTATAGCTTGTTATGACATTTCAGGTATGCACTAATATGTGTGTCCAGGGGCTCCTAAGCAAGTTATGACATTCACTTTATGATCCTTTGATACTACCTACACCTACATGGAAGGAAATATTTGAAAATCAGTCTTGTGTGCGATATGTGAAGATAAATATTTATCTGCAGGGGCTTGTTTGGTGACATTTTTGTTTCCTGTTTTTTATTTTTGTTTATGGAAAAAACATGATTGACAACTTTTTTTGTTTTCAAGAAAATAGAACAGATATAGGGGGTGGTGTCTTAGCGGTAAAACTTTCTGAGTCCGGCCACTTTATATATTGTCAAAGGCTATGTTTGTCTTCAGTCCTTCTACGCACTAAGCCCCATCGATTGGGGATTATATAGAGATTATATGGGTAATGTTATTGTTATATTACAGTGTGTGTCTGTTAGGTAAATGTCAAAGTATGCACATCATACAATCAAATAATACCTTACCATTATCGATACTCTACATTAAATTAGAAGAGTTCATGTAACACAGTTACCATTATCATAGTCAATCACTATCAAGCATGGGTACTTCTAAAAGTATGTCGTGTTTGGTACCCATAACGCACCGGGTACCGGTACTTGAATGGTACTTACAAATATGTATCGTGTACGCAAACACATACTGAAATTTCTCTCTATAGTTTTTGACATACCCTAAAAGTACGCAACTCATAGATAAAGCTATGCTGGTAGACTTTCTTTTTCTATGCTCAGTGTGATTGTAGATATGTAATTTCTTCGGTACAATGGCATTTAACTCTGATTTGTACCTTAAGTTTGATGTCAAATTGATATTCGATCTGGGATCTTAATCGCCTTAGAGATTTAGCTATTTCCTATATTTTAAGTATAATTATTAAGTGTAATCCAATGTTATAAATCATAAAAATACATTTATTACAGCCATACCCGTACCGTATATCTGTTAGATCGATGTACATGTATCGTGCTCATACCCGTACATGTGCTTCTTAAGTCAATCATAAGATATCGTCCACTACTTCTACATTACCCCACGGGAACCAGAATAACCCAATCACACCAATCCTTACCCAGAGAAACAAAAATGAAGAAAAACGCTATGGGAACTGTTCACTTACCTCCTTTCTGGCATGCTCATTATTTTCAATCAACATCACAGTTTTCATGCAAGTCTCGCAAAACCCCTTGTTCGCTCTAACTCGAACGAAAGGAGCATCCTTGACGCATGCCTTGCACACCGAAAACGTACATGTATAGCACATATAATGAGCACTCTTCTGACAGTGGCTGCAAAGATGCCAACCTGAAATCCACAAATATACTAACATTTATTAACCATCAAGACAGAACCCTTTAAGGTCAAAAGATTATATACACATGATACATCAAAAGTACATATCATCCAAAAACTTCTATTATAATGCAACATTGTTGGACCGGAGGTAACCTACACATGCACCACACAACAGTAAGGGGCGTACATTAAGTAATATTGAACCACGTTAGGAAGCAGACACCAGAAGTGAAGTTTCCCCACGCACATACGTAATAAACAGAGTAACGATCAACACCCGTGTAAGTGCTTGAAGAAAGTAAAAAAGTACAATTGATGCATTGACAAATGGGTAGCAATTATTGACCTGAGAGAGAGAGAGAGAGAGAGAGCAGGAGGGGGAAGGTTTTCTCCAAGTAAGGTTTATATATCAACATTTTATAAGGTGTTCGTTCCTCATTTGTTTTGGTTACTTCATCCAACATCTAGCACAACTAAAAAATGGTGGTGTAGATGTCCCAAATACCTAGCACAACTAGATATGTGTTTGGAAGGTTAACAGAGAATGAGAAAAGAGAAAAAAGACTCGTGAACGGTGGTGGAGCCTACGAGGGGAGAAGTTAGAGTTGTTTAGAAACAAGATGTTAAATGAAAGAAGTTAAAATTTTGATGGCAGTAGTGAGTAAATATGGAACAAGATGGCGGACTTCATTACAAAATATCTCAAGAAGTTCTTGAAGAGTCCAAAGGGAGATGTCCCACCTCGAAAGAGACTTGGTTGTGGAATGAATGTGGTCCAGACTATAATAAAAGCTAAAAAGAGTGCTTTAAGAAGTGGCAAAAAGATAGAAGCCATGTCAATTTTGAAAGCTATAAACAAGCTTGCAAGGAGGCCAAGAAAGATGTGGGGGAAGCTAAGATGAGATCGTTTGAGGATTTCTATGCCAGACTAGATAACAATGATAAAGAAAATGATATATATAAGCTTGCAAAATGGAGAGAGAAGAAAACAGGAGATGTCTCTCAAGTTAAGTGCATAAAAGATAACAACTGTAGGATATTAGCAAAGGATGAGGAGATTAAAGGAAAATGGAATAACTGCTTTGATAACTATTGAATGAGAAGCATGAGAAAAATCTAAATGAAGATCATTTGGGTGTTTCTAGTGGGGGTGAGAGTCGAGAGTATATGTTTTATCGCATGGTACAAAAGTATGAAGTGACAAACACATTGAGAATGATGAAATCAGGCAAGACTTCACTATTGAGATATGGAAGAGCCTTGAGAACAGAGGAGTGATGGGGTTGACAAAACTCTTCAACAAGATTATTGACTACAAGGATGTTTAATGAGTGGAGAAAGAGTACTATAGTACAATATATAGGAATAAAGAAGATATTCAAAGTTGCAATAACTATAGAGGTATTAAACTGATGAGTCATACACTAAAACTGTGGGAAATAGTTATTGAGCATCGACTAAAAATGCTAACAACAGTATTAGAGAATCATTTGGGGTTTATGTCTGGTAGGTCAACAATGGAGGCAATATACTTGTTAAGAAGATTAGTTGACAAGTACAAAGAGAAAAAAGATCTTCACATGGTTTTTATAGAAAATGCATATGATAAGGTGTCTAGAGACATTATATGACGGGTCTTTGAGTGAAAGAGCATAACAAAAAGATATATTGATGTGGTTAAAGACATGTATGAAGGAGCGTCACTACTATTAGATCTCTTGTAAAGAAAACATGTGAATTTTCAATCACAATAGGATTACATCAAGGGTCTACTTTGAGCCCTGATCTTTTTGCTCTAATTATAAACGAATTGACTAGCTCATTCATGATGATATCTCATAATATTTGTTGTTTGTAGATGATGTTGTCTTGGTAGATGAAACTGCAATAGGTGTTAATGCCAAATTAGAAACTTGGAGAGAAACATTAGAGTCACAAGGTTTTAGAATCAGTAGGAGTAAAACAGAGTACATGGTCTGTAAGTTTAGTGATAGTCAAAATACTAATGTTAACATAGTGGCCCTCCGAAATCAGGAATTACCAAGAAATGAGCGTTTTAAGTATCTTGACTCAATTGTTAGTAAGAATGGAAAGATTGTGGAGGCTGCTACGCACAGAATTCAAGTTGGATGGATCAAGTAGAGGAGTGTTGCAAAAGTGGTATGCGATTGTAAAATACCTGCAAAGTTAAAGGGGAGGTTCTACCGTATGGCCATAAGGTCAGTCATGTTATATGGTACAGAGTGTTTGGCCATTAAGAAACAACATGTGAGTAAGATGAGTGTTGTTGAAATGAGAATGCTGAAATGGATGTGTGGTAAAACTTTGCGAGATTTAATTAGAAACGAAAACATTCACGATATGATAGGAGTAGACTCGTTGGAAACTAAGATAAGCGAAAAAATATTAATGTGATTTAGATATGTCTATCATATGCCCGTTGACGCGGTAGTTAGGAGGAGTAATAGGTTTACGATAGATGGTAGTACTAAGGGGAGTAGTAACCCTGAATTGACTTTAAAAACGATAGTTCGTAAAGATTTAATTTTATTAGGTATAACGGAACACAATGCACTCGACAAAGCACATTGGAAAAAATCATGTAGCGGACCCCAATTCATTGGGACTCGGGAGTCGGTTTGGCTTGGTTTAGATGTCCCAAGAATTGCTCATTTAACACTAATACAGTTGAATAAAATGGCTACACTAGCCTGTGGCAGATAGGAAATTACACAAGGATGTGAATGGAGATATCTATCAATACTATATAAGAATGTAGTTGTGTGGGAAGCCTTCAAAAGGCTATTGCTTATTTTATAGAGTTTTAAATTTTTTTAATTAATGAAATATCAAAAAATCAACTAAATAACAACCTCGCTTATTCGCCCATGTCCCGCAATCTTTATTTCTTTTTAATTAATAAAATATCTAAAAATTAACTAAAGAACATGTGTTAACTACCACACTTCTTATCCCATGTCCCCTGCTCTATATTTCTTTTTAATTACTAAAATATCTAAAAATTAAATAAAGAACATGTGTTAACCACCGCAATTCCTCTCCCATGTCACCCACTCTTTATTTATTTGAATTTAAAATTTTTTAAATCTCATTGAATCTTTAGAATAAAAAAAGTTAAATCAATAATTAATATTTTTCTTCTCTTCATTCATTTATCACTTGACGAAAAAAAATCTTGAAAATTTTGAAAACACAGATTCTTTCCTTTATTAAGATTTTAGGTTAGTATTAAATTATAAATTGTCGAAAAATTTGTATGCTTCCATGCATAGCACGGGTACAACGAGGATACTTCATAACAGTGAACCAACATAACCTTCTATATCTCGGTAATAACCCATGTTAGATTTTTATTCAGAGCAAGGAAATACTAGAACTTAATATAATCAAAGCCACAAAATTAACAAATTTCTCTGTGACTGATTATCATATATTGCTTTTGTCACACAAAAGCAATCAGCCCTCGTGCAATGGTATAATTATGAAACTTTGACCAGAAAATCATTATTCCATCTCCAAAAAGTATGCTATGTTTCACCGTGGTAAATCAGTTGTCTCCATTTCTTCACATTAATCATATCCCATGATAAGAACAAGTGGATTTATTTTGCTCTACACGTCAAATAGCACTTAAAAACATTCATGAAACAACATAAACCAAGGGGAAAATAAGAAGACGAACAATAGAACTCCAAAGTGGTCTTAAGTTTGCATCCCACTGCAACCAACGCCAAGAATTTATCCCAGTACTCGACCCTTCCAAGTGATATAAGGTGGCAAGAGATGCTCAAGAACTAGCTTGGGTGTTCGTCCCACAAAACAGTAATTTAATATGGACATGTTTTTTATGTGCATGAAATATAAGAATTAAATTACTCTCATGTTCGCCTTGGTAGCCATAGTTTTATCTTGTTTTATAAAAAAAATCAACGTCCAATTGGTACTCATTAATGGGTGTCTAAAAAGGGAAATGACGAGGACAGGCATAAACTTTGGTAATAATACACAAAGTGACTGTGCTCAACTCAAGATTGTTGTTCTAAAAGGCTCTGTCTGGAGGCACTAGGGGTAGTGATCTGCCTAGGTGCCGCCTAGGTGCTAGGTTATATGAAGAGGCAATAAGAGAATCTATACTGTATATAAAGGGAGAGCACGAGTTTGGTGTGAACACAAACTTGAGACTGGCTCACATTTATTTTCCAAAAATACCCCTCCAACAAATTCTTTTGCATTTCCCAAAATACCCATAATCCACTTGCCCACCCACATAGTGGGTGGCCCAACCGCTAGTAATATTGAAGGGAGGCAAGAACAAAGAAAGAGAAGGGTTTGCAGCTTGGAACTAAGAGAAAAGAGAGGAGAGAAAAATAAAAAATTGGCAATTCATTCAACTTTTGAATGCTTTTATTTTCCAATGGAATTTCGTTATTATATTGATTTACGTATTAACTCCATGAGGGGTTAAATATTTAAACAAGAATTGAGGATGAATCCCCAAGAATTTTATTGATTATTATCATGCATATGATTTTTTCCAACTGATTATTATTTATTGTTCTTCGCTCAATAAATTAATATGGATGACACTTGGATATGGATTCAATAAGCACAGGTTTTTTCCATGATTTAATATCATTTAATTACTTTTATCACTTAATTTATTAAAACTAGCAGTTGGGCACCCACCTATGTGGGTGTGGGCAAGTGGGGTAATTAAGTAGGCTTGTTAAGGGTATTTTAGGAAAGGAAAAATCTTCACAGCTTCATTTCTACTCCCCCTTTATATATTAGTATAGATGATATTTAAGCTCTAGGTATTTACTATGATTTGTTTTTACGAATAAAGTTGATGATTTGAACTTAGATTTTGAAGAATACGAGAAACATATTTTTGTCAATAAAAAAGAGCATGGTATAAAATTAACCATGGTAAGTACGATTGATCTCAAAAAATCATTGTGTAGACTTCATAGAAATTCATTCCATAAGATCTAGTTGATAAATATTTGTGAGTGTGGACTCCAAAACCTTAGATATTTTTCTCTCAATCCATAATCGCACCTTACATTGGTGTGATAGCTTAATTGTTAAAATTTAATTATTTATTCTATTGTTTATTTGTTTCATTGTTGGTTAAAAAAGCAATCAACCTTTGATAACTAAGTTAGGGTCTAACCAATTTGTTTTATTTAATTTTCTATTAAAAAAATAAAAATTCTTATGGGTTCGACCTCGCACTTGCATAACTGCCTCAGCTTGATTCGTGCACTTGTGAGTACATTAAAATTTCACCTAAAAAATCCTTCCTCAAATAGCATTTTGAGAAAAAATTAAAAAGTTGTTCAAAAAATCATTAAAAAGGGGAAAAACATAGTAGAAGATAGGGACAACAATAGAACTCGAAAGTGGAGGTCCTAAGTTCACATACCCCCTAACCAGCACTAGGGATTAAATTTAACTGAATAATTGCCCCCAAACTTTAACTCGGTGTACTTCCGTGGGCGAGTACAAGGACAAATACAACAAAATGAAATCTACAGATAGCGGAGTTTCACCAATAAATACACATGCTTTTACATGATTAATTTCAAAATAAATAGATTGCTTCATATTAGATGTATAATTGATTTACAAAACTACTCCTCGTGTCCAGAAGCACCTTTGTAACGACTCATCACCACCTTGCACAATATTGTCCGCTTTGGCCGCCCAAACTCGATGGACTTCTCAGGGTTCACCTATTCCAGGATTGCTCCAGGGTGAGCACGCTCAAATGGAAAGTTTCAATGAGTTTTGACACTCACACAGCTTTAAAAGATCTTGTGTAATTTAGTGCATGATCTGTCGTATTAAACCATAGAACTCTTTGCATCTAGATGGGTCATGGGTTGTCATACTCTCTCCACCTTATGATGCAACGTCCTCATTGCATTTGGCCTAGCAACCGTTTCCCTGGTGGTCATGGTGTAGCACTTAGTTCTGCATAGCACTTTGTTCCCACTTTGAGATTCAAGACGTGACCCTACCATGTAGACCGAGGTTATGCTCTGATACCAACTGTAACAACTCGCCACCACCTTGCACAACATTATCCGCTTTGGCCGTCCAAGCTCGATGGACTTCTCAGGGGTCACCTATCCTATGATTACTCCAGGGTGAGCATACGCTCGCACGGTTTTAAAAGGCCTTATGCAAGTTAGGGCATGATCTATCGTATTAAACCATAAAACTCTTTGCATCTAGGTGGGTCATGGGTTGTCACACTAAAACTCTGTCACGACTCTGACTCATCCTCTGAGGTCATCAAGACAAATGCCAGATGATTTACCTAACCACATCAGGCCAAAACATAACATAATTGTATTGAAATAAAATAAGGAGGATCATATGAAACGGAAGAAAATATAATATAATTAACTTGGAAACAGGTATTACAAAAACAGTTAATTACAAACCAAGTATGTCTCAGAACTAAACTTTCTAATTACATAAATTTTACAACAATGCATAACTTTTTCCCTTCTATTTACATCATACCTACAAAGACTAAAGTGGTAGCCTTCTAAGTTTCCTTTTCTTCTTCCCCTAAAAAACAAATAATTTTCATAAACTAAA
>NMUG010001820.1:0-17039 GCA_002855965.1 Monotropa hypopitys | reverse complement strand
GTAAGCTCCGTCAATTAACCCACAATGTTTTTCAAAGGTATAAACCAAAAATATTTTCTCTCCAATGTCCTACTGTGTGTTTCGAACAAACTCAGACACTAAACTTGCAACCCAGAGTTTGACGAACAAAACATAAACTTGGTACTGTAATGATATATGTTTTACAAGTATCCAAACCATTAAATTGAAAACAAAAACTTCAGGTGCTGTGGACATACCCAGAAATCATGAACCAGGAAAACACAAATCATATTTTGCAAACCCAAAAGTAAATTTAACCAGAAATCATTCGAAGGAACTTACTGTGTGTTTTTGCTCAAACCCAGAACACTAAAAATCAAACCAAAAATGGGAACCCAGAAGCTTGAATCGTGAGAATGAAATCCAGTAATAGGATTTGCAAAGTTAAGACTCAATTTAGAATTTCATCTACTGTGTTCATCAATTTTAGAAAACCTAGAAACATTAAGCATAGCAAATCAAGAACAATCAAATTGTTGAGTGAACTAAAACCAGAAATTGTGGATTGAACAAAAAACAAACTCTGTCAATCCAGAATCAAACTTAAACGAAATTGCACAATTGAAACACAGTTGAAACATTTATCTACTGTGAAAAAATAAACCCAGAAACCTCTAAAGCCAAATCGATTTTGGACTCACAGAGAACTATATTTGAAATCAGAAACTTATGTTCCAGAGGATTGTAACTACAGTAAAACGCTTTTGAAAACAAACCCAAAAATTGAATCTTATACTTAGAAACCCAGAAATCGAATCTTAAACTTTAAAACCCAGAAATCAATGAAATCGCAAACCATGAGCCGAGCAAATCAAGACAAGACCAAACTGTTGTGAACTAAACCCAAAATACAAAAACAATCGAAATCAAACTCTGTGATTTTCGCATAAACCCAGAACCATGTTAAAATGAAAATGAAAATCATATTGGAAAATAACTTAAACATGTCGAATGATGGAATCCCGTGTCGTAGCCACAAAGTTCGAAAATCATAAACCCAGAAATCTAAAATTTAAATCGAAACTTCATAATCAAAACCCGAATTAGAAACTATTGTTCTTCCTCACTCCATCACCTTGTTTTTTCTATCGATACAAATATATATATATATATATATTATGTATATGCTCTTAAACGATTTTGGGAAGAAGTTGATTGAGAATCGAAAACGAAATTTTTGGAATCGAAATCAAAATATTAGGAAACCTTACTTGAAGAAATCCCCATGTGTACAGCAACCCGAATGATTTTAATTTAGAAAGCAAAGTTTTGGAAACCCACAAATTGCGTATGTCGATGAGAGAGATCGAGAAAGGATATGATCTGAAGATATTTGGAAATCAATTCGTATTTGGGAAATGAACTGGATGGCCCCGAAATTTGTTCTGAAGTAATTGCTCTTAAACGATTTAGGAAGGAAGAACAATCCGTAAATCATTTCTTTTGAGCTATAATTCATTTTTCGCTTGAGCGAACTGAAATTCGCTTGAGCAGGTTGAATTTTGCTTGAACGAAATTCAGAATTGCATTTGAGCGAAATTAGAATTGTGCTTGAGCGACTTTTAATATTCGGTTGAGCGATTTACCAAATACGAATTGAGTGCATACGTGACTTACCTAGGTACCTCGAGTAGGAACTGTAATGTTGGGATGGTCTTAGGATCCCTCCTTGTACTCTTGGTGTATTGACTTAGTTGGGAATTCAATTGGTAAGGAATTGAGAAGTAAGGTGGCCCCTCGTATTGTTGACATCGATTTGGGATCTCCCTTGACGACGTCAAGGTGGAGAATGTTAGAGTGGTTAGTTCAACCCCTTTGGTTTCTTCAAGATTGAGTGTTAGTCCTAAAACACTTAGTTGAATATGAATTGTAGTGTTGGATTGTCTCTCTTGGTTCGACCAAGGTTGAGTTATTATTATTGGAAGAAGTTAACTAATGAATTCAATGCACCTAATGAACGTCAAATATGGAGGATGTGCCCTACGAGGGCTACTCGTACCAAATCTTGAATCCTTCACTCTTGACTCACAAACTTAACATAATCAATCGGAAAGGAACCATTCAATGAACCATGGTTAGCATTGATCAAGAAATGAAATGAAATCACTTAATGACATGGAATCAAAGGATAACTTGGACCTCCCAACGAATTGGGGAACTATGATATATTTATGCGGGAATGGACTTATGATGGGATTCCCTGGATGGTCGCTCCATCTACGACATTGTGTGCAATGGGGGTAACTTGGCCCTCCCAATGAGTTGGGGAACGACGGACGGAAAGGATAGTGTGTTGACGAGCCACTATACCGGACTCACTCAAATATGATACGAACTTCTAATATGATAAAAGGTAAAATGGTAAGATAAATCAAGAATGGATTTATGATGGGATTCTTGGATTTATCCACGTTACAACTCTATGGAACGATTTTTAAATATGATGAAAGAAATTGAAAGGATAAATCAAGAATGGACTTATAATGAGATTCTTGGGTTTATGCATATTACAACATTTTGAAAACAACTCTCAAACATGATAAAAGAAGATAGTAGGATAAATCCGGAATGGACTTATGATGGGATTCCAAGATTTATCCATGTTATGGCATTATGGGAACATTTCGGAAAGTATGAATAAAGTGCACAACAAGAACTTGGAAATATACTTGAATCGCGCAAATATCTCAAAGTGGCATTTGAACCTAATTCATAACAACGTTAATGTTAAAGAATGATTCGGGTTATGCGAGTTAGTTGTGTCCTAGCGAGATGGTTCTTGGTTCCTTCTAATAGAGGTTAAAGATGGTCTTACCCCAGTAGTGAAGGTAAGTGTTATGCTTCGGTTGTGGTTTATTTTAGTTGAGACTTGGAGACTTTAGTAGTGTGTTCAGTGAAATTGAGGACTTGAGTCATTATTCATTGTCAGTTGCACATTCGAGTCCAGTGTACCTTGAGGAGTTTCGGTCACGTTGTGTACTTGGGCTCTTTTACTGTCTTAGCACGCTTTGCTTGTGGACACTTGTGCACACACTCTCCATATGCATGCATGGTAGTAGTAGTGGTTTTTATCATTGAGCACGTGGAAGGCTCAGACCCTCTTCCCCTTTCCCTAGTATTGCATGGTAGGAGGCTTTTGGTTGGAGTTCGAGTCAGCTGCTGGGTTCTCTTGGGAGCTTTGCCACTCCTGCCTCATTTACATTTGGTGTACCTTATGTATCTTTGTACTTCACTTTTAGTACTTCACTTGTAACCAGATGTTTTATCTATTTTCTTCTGCTTTTGTATCTTGTATCATATTGTATCCTGTCTGGTTATCTTTACTGTATAACTTATGTATGGAAAGTGGCTCTTCCCTATTTATTGATCGTCCATTTTATTGATTTCAATTAAAATAGTTTGAAAATCCAGGGCATGACAGAAAACCTCTCTAGTGAAGTTCCAAAGTATATGATGAAACTCTGGAAATTGGGTTGGTAGTGGACAAGACCTACCTGCAAAGAAAACTAACGTGCCAAAATACTAGAATTCAAAGACAAATTTAGGAATGAGTGAAAATATTGAAATTACTCAACAAACAATAACAATTCTGCATCTAAAATAACACACGATGAATAATCAAATTTTATATTTGGTAATATGATTTAATTCTCTTCTCAGTGCCTATTGTCCATGATATGCCAATTTTCATACTATAAAAACCTTTATCTCAAAAATATTTATCCGTAACACAACAAATTTATGTCCGTGTTACTTAAAGCTCACAGCTTACAAATACTTTCCACTATATGGTAAATTTATGCTTGGATGTCACAACCTCCACAAAAGCCCATAACTTACAAAATATTCTCAAAGCCCACAGATTACAAAATCACTTTCAAAGCCCACAACTGACAATTTATTTTTAATATTCAAAGCTTACAAATCATCATTTTAATGATATGAAATGCCATAAACCTCGAGTCATATAACCCTTAAGGTTGTCCATGTCTAACATTGTCTATGAATGATTTCTATATTTCTTTCCACTTTTTCTATATTCTTATATCTCAATGACTAATAAAATCAAAGAAATAAAAAACTACATGTGAGTCCCGGGGACCATGACCTCAATGGAGCTCCGATTGATTCGGTTTCACAAAGGATCCTGCAACTACAACCACCGTTAGTGCTACCTGGTGCCGACCGGTGGTAGGCACTCTGATGCCTAAGTCAGAAATAGTTTGGAGCAGGGAAAAGACAAGAATAGTGTTGTTGTATGCCATAGTTGTACACCTCTCCATTGGCAAAAACCGCACCTATTATTGTATTTCCGGCATGATTCTCGGGAGCGTAATGCTCCCCCAATATCCATTCAGTTACCAAGATATCCGGGATCCTCCATGATCCTTGTAGTCTACGCCGAGCCCATGGTCCGACACAATCACTATGGAAAGACAACCAATACCTACCACACCACTTTCTCCAGATGCAAGTTATACACTTCCAGCATCATGATCTCATTGGTCCAGTACAGTCAATGCTAACATCTTCGCATGCCCAGCATGATTCCTACCTGTATGGGCCGTGGTCCAGAGACCATGATTTTCTGTATCAAATGGATTGTTTCGTTATCTGTACTGCCACTATGGGCCTACGGTCTGCCTAACCGTGATGCTACTGCCACCTAGGCCTCAGTATGACTAATCAGGGTATTCCCATTCTGACCTTGTTAGTCCAGTATGGTCTATGCTATCGTATTATACGTCTCATGACCTGGCACTATGCCGTTGAGGTTTGGCCCATCCGTCTATAATTCCAATGGACTATCTACCCGTCCTGGGCCTGACCCCCACGGGCTTGCTCTGTTTACCTAGCCCAAAGGCCTGACTAGGTTCGGTTACTAGAATATCCCCTCTATTCTTCTGGTGTTTATTAGCTCCGAAAGGATTGAGTTCCCTCAGCCATACCGAACTGTCTCCGGGAGCACCTGCCTTCGACGACCTAGAATCCTGGATTTCATTTCATAGCTTTTTTGCCCGATTAGTAGTTGCCACTGTTCCTGGAGTAGTCCAGGTATTTCTTTGATAAGACTAAGATGCGTGCAAATCATCTGACAATTTCTTGTGGGTCTTCCGGAAAGTTCTTTTTCACTACGTGTCCATTCCCGGACCTCCTCATATTAGGATTCCCGCTCGTTCGGTCATTTTTTACTTTGAAGCGGTGCATGGGCCCTATAAATATAGAGGGGAGTGAGTTAGAACTCCTGTCTGTCTGTTCTTCTCTCGGGCCATTACTTATACATTCTCCTTCGCGCTACTGTTCACCAAGAGATCCCAAGGATGATCAACTTCATCCAGAGCTCAGTTGTGACACTCATGATGAATCTTGAGCCCACAAGAAGGATATAGTAGTCTTAGGTGGGGAGATTGTGGTGGGTGGTCGTGGGTCCTATATCACTTGGTGGATGTGAGTTGTGTTCTATAAATAATAGATCATGAATCTAGCTTGCACATGGACTTTTAAAGCCACGTGGGCTTCAAAACCCATTAAAACTTCTCATTTAAGCATTCTCGTCCTGGAGTAGTCCAAGGATTGGTCACCCCCTAGGAAGTCCACTGGGACTTGACAGTTAATAAAGACAATATTGTGCAGGGTGGGGCGGGTCATTACATATGGTATCAGAGCCTACACCAACCGAAAATTTGGGACTGGAAGAGAATCTTGACCCCACACGAAGACATGTGTTCTTAAGTGGGGGAAATTGTGACACCCATGATGAATCTTAAGCCCACAAGAAGAACATAATGGTTCTAGGTGGGTGAGATTGTAGTGGATGGTTGTGGGTCCCACATCACTTGATAGATATAAGTTGTGTGCTGATATATCTACGTTGCACAAGGCCTTTCAAAGTCGTACGGACGTCAAAGCCCATTGGAACTTCCCAATTAAGCGTGCTCGTCCTAGAGTAGTCCAAGGATGGGTGACCCACTGTGAAGTCCAATGGGACTTGATGGCCAAAGTGGACAATATTGTGAAGGGCGGGGATGGGTTGTTACATCCGTTCTCCTTGAATCCAAAGGGGGTCAAATTTGACCCCAACCACCCGTGAAATTGTCTATTAAGTCAATTCTCATTTTCAAATGTGAAGGTTTTCCATGCTATAACACAAATCACATTACCCTATTGATCGCCCCTTTTTATCCATGCCTTAGAGTCTGATACAATTTATTCATTATGCTATACATATATTCACACCTTTGTATTTATCACTTTCTTTTAGAAACACCACTTTATCCCTTTCATGCATGCTAACATGCATATGTGCGAATAAGATACTTCCAAATGTTACACAAATCAATGCTCACACAAATGGCCATTACGGGGCTAACTCACACTTCTGTGAACATGCAACGAAGTACAATCAACATTCCACTTATCCATCCTTTATTTTCCTTTTGCATTTTCATTACACTCATGTTGTTCCATGTTCATATGCATTTCCACATTTCTATACCTTTACAACTCAACACATGCATAATTTTACCAAGATATCATAATTGCCCAACTCTATGCATAAAATGGCACCCGGTCCATCTTTAGAAATAGTTTGGCATTTAGCTCAGCTCTTAAAATAAATGGCGATACACTGGCTCTTTAAAGTAAAATTGGTGATATGCCCAACTCTTTACAACACAATGGCATCAAGTCCAACTTTTAAAATGAATGGCGATATTACACGGGTCAATTAGAAAGCTTAAGAAACCAATTCTTTGCCCAACCATTGAAAAAAATGATAATCTCTAAAAATGAATAAGGACTAGAGGAGTTGGATGAATAATTATGTGTCTTGAATCTCACTTAGGGGCTTGAGTGTGTTTATTGAATCTAAGTCTAGATGAAATACTCGAATCTACACTTTACACATGCTTTGTGGTTTCTCTATGTAACATCCCATTCCAATTAACTCAAAATAAAGTGCGAAAATAAAAAAAAAACTTTCATCGTACTAACGTCTAATCGTTCCAACACATACTACTATTCTCCAAGCGTAAATGCAAAATATTACAAAACTTAACCTCAAGCAGTTTCTATTCAACCAACTAGGAAAACTCAAGTTAAATCTTTATGACATAAAAGGAGTACCAATGCCTCTATCATACATGATATAAATCCCAAGTACTACAAGGTAAAATAATAACCGAAATGTAGTAAGGAAACTATCTATGTCGGCAATGCTCGCCACATGAGTCAAGCCCTCTCCAAGCCAAGATTCACCTCCTCAAACTCCTCGTAGTGGACCTCTCACCATGCTACCTGATTTCCAAGTAAAACAAGAAAACCATAGTGTGAAATATAGAATTTCATATTCCGAAATAATTAAAGTGAAGCACTTTAAAAATCATAGAGATAACATTCTTCGTCTTCTTTAAAAACCTCTTTTCATTTCGAAACCTCGATATTCTCCGGCTATCGTTGCCAATAAAAATATTTGTGGACGTTCTTCGATCATCCACTGCCAAAATATTATTTTTGTGGATATTCTTCGGCTATCCACCACCAATTAAAAACACTTGCTCAAAAACATCTATTAAGCCATGAGGCGTCCCCTTTCAAGATATGTTGTGGATGTTCTCCGGTCATCCACCACCAAAACAAGTTTTTGTGGATATTCTCCATCTATCCACCGCCAAAACCCTTTTTCAATAACAAGTGTCAAATAGCTAATTTGGTTTCCATCAGCAACAACATCTATTTACTCAAATAAACTTTCATCGTACTAATGAAATACATAATTCATATACTCACCAAAGTCGTTTAAATTGAGTTTTCCTTTACTTTACTAGGGTTTCCTTAATAGCCACAAGCCTTCATGTCAAACCATCCAACCAAGTCAGTCCATAGAATGAGAAATTGGACAATAGTTCATGCAATTTGATTCACACAATTTACATTCACTATAGATTCATGAATTCCCCACACGCATGCACAAAGCCGTACTATGCTTTACATTCTATACATCATCATGTGAAAATCAAACGGAAACATGAATCTAATCACCAATATACCATCAATCCAGCATGATTTTACAAGAGTTTAAGTGTTATACAAATCATACATGCAAATCATACAAATCTTACTAAAAATCTCTTCACATCATTGATTTCTTCCAATAGAACTATGTACCCTAACATTATGCATGACATACAACCATACATGAGTTCATCAATCAAAATAAAAGGCCAAGAGCATATATGAATTCAAATACAAAGTAGATCTAGAAATCCAACCCTTTCAACATGCCAAACTCAAAATACCCATGAATACATAGAGATTTGCAAGCCTATCCCTTAGTCTCTTTTTACTATGCACATAATCATGTAACTATAGCCATATACACCATGGCTTCCCTTGCAAACATGGATTAAAGATGGAGAAAAACTCAGAAATTAAAGTATGAAGACCACTTACCACAAACAAAGTCTTACACAAGTTGAATCCTTCAAAATCTTCAAGATCTTTGATTTGTTTTCTTCCCCAAAGTGTAGATCTCTCCCTATATCCCTCTAGGTCTCTCTCTCAAGTTTGGAGGCTTAGAGATGGAGGCTACACACAAATCTTTAACTGTAATACGTAATTAGGGTGATTATAAACTGACTTAGGTGCAAAATCCCTCAACTACCCCTTAAAAACTCATTTCCAGAAATTAAATCCCGGTGCAGGGTTATCGATAACCCAGATATGGTGGTTATCGATAACCCAATCCTCGGTTACTAAGATGGGTCAAACAATTCTCTGGTTATCGATAACCCACTCACTCAGGTTATCGATAACCTGCTCCTTGGGATTTTGTGCTGGAAATTCACTGCTCGGGTTATTGATAACCTGTAAATCCGTGTTATCGATAACCTATGATTTATTTTTCAATTTTAACCCAAATAATTGGTTTTCCACTAGAATCTCACTTCTTATACCTTATGGATTTCAAGGGAAATGTCCAAAACAAACACTATACATTTTCCCGCCCTTGTAACCCCACGACGCCGATTAATTCAAGAAATCCTTCCAAACATTTTTACCAAAAGTAACTTAATTTCTTTATATTAAGCAACTAAGTTAAAATGAATAATTAAATGGAACTTAGGGAACGAGTATTACACTCTCCATCCGAATACCGATTGAGACTTTGTTTTTATGGCAAACATAAATTAAAATGAACAAAAATGAATAGTTCTCTTGTTTAAGTTTGACAATAATTGAATCATCTTACTTCTATTTGGTAGAACATTTGCATACACCTTTGATCGACCTTTTGTTTTGTTGGGGAGTGATTGGCGCTTATTTACCTTCTTTTGTATAAATGCGTTTTGTGGGTGAATGTTTCTAAAAACCCTCACGAGACCATACTCGTCCTACCAGGGCTGCCAGGGGTTTAAAGTAACTATCCTAATTGTCTTGCATTCTTGTATTTATTTATTGTTATTTACTGCTTTCATTTATTTCTTTGCTCGGGACTAGCAAAGTGTAAGTTGGGAGGTGTGATAGGTAGGGAAATGTACCTAATTATGTTCCTTAGACATACAAATTGTTAGTCCTAAGCCTTGTATTTGATGAGTTTTGTGAGATTTGCAGCTTTATTTGATTTCCCAGGGATGAAGAAAGAAATGAGCTAATAAAGATAAAGTGGAGTATCCGAGACTAAATTGATGATGTTCATGCGAGGTTACGTGGGTATTGATGTTCCAAGCATTGTTGAAGAAGAGTCTGGGACCTAAAAAGTGAAGAAGAATGCTCAAAAGGAAGAAAAACACACAAAAGGCCATGCTCGTCCAGACGAGGCATCTCGGTGGTCCGGACGATCCATCCAGATGAGTCCCAAATTGTTCAAGCACCCATCGTCCAGACGAAGGAATATGGTGGTCCGGACGAGCCATCCAGAGGAGTGCCAAAATTCCCGAGCAAGTGTAGTCTGGACAAGGAAAAGCGCAGTCCGGATGAGACCTGACCATCGCCTGGACGAGAATGAGTCATGGTCCGGACGAGTCAACCAGAGACTTGTGTTTTGGAAGCCCGACCCATCATCCAAATGAGCCGGACCGTGGTCCGGACGAGGTGTCCCAAACTGATGCATTTTGATTAATTTTAATTGTGTTTTGAAAGGTATTTAAGTACAACTTAAGGGCTAGGTTAGCCTACTTCGGTTTTTATCAAACATTAGTCATATTCCAATGGAGAAACCCTAGAGAGAGAGAGAGAGGCTAGAGATCAATCATCAAGAAGGCACCTTGCATTGAGGTTTCTTTCTCTTCTTCCTCTTCTCCAAAGGCCACCATGGATATGGTTGGCTAGAGCTTCAAGGTTAGGGTCATCAAATAAGTTTGTAATCCCCTAACTCATTGATTTCTTGTTTGATTTGTATTTGGAATGGATTGCATGACTAGATGTTGTTATTTATGAATAACTTTCAATTCTTTCTACCTCATTCGATTATTTGCCAATATATAATCGTAGTGTATACAATGGTGTTTGATTGATCTTGTGGGTTAGGATACAATATATGATACACCGTAAGACGGGATGTGGCACTAGACAAGTTGTGCCTTTGAGACGGATTGTACCAGTGAGACGGGTCGTGCTAGGCGGCAATCGTCTATGCTATCCGGCGATTTGTAGATATCTTTCGACAATATTCATTAGGGTCGCAACCTATGATTATTGATTATTCTGAATACTCTATGCGTGTATTGTGAACAATGAGTAAGGGGACCAAATGGAGTTGATGAACCCTAATCGTGTTTACCCATATATTAATTCTAGTCTTAATTTCATTTTTAGTTTCAAAATTTAAATCCCCAAAATCAACTCTTTTTACCCAAACTAATTTAGGAACCTTAATTTGATTTTAGGAACCATTCACTTTCTCTGTGATCGATCCTTGACTTACCGCTACTACGTAGTGTTAAATTATTATTATAAATAGTATTTTTAACTCGCGCACGATAGCGATCAATGTTCCTTAGGTCTAATTTTCGTATTTTTGTTTTCTTTTATATCTTATTCCTTCTTTAAATTCTTAAAAAATTGTTACCTTCAAAAATTTTAAAACCTTACTAACATATTTTATTTAATCTTACGAACCTTTCATTAATTTTTAGCATCTAATTCCCTTCGTTAACCTTCTTAATTAAATTTAACTAACTATAATCATATTTATGATGATAATAAAATTCACAATGTTACAATTCTCCCCAACTTATAGAAGTTTGGTCCCCAAATTTAAATTACCTGATGAGGAGAATAACTCTGGAAAAGATCTCGCATCTGGGACTCCTCTTCCCATGTTGTTTTAATGCATCGCTGATTGTTCCACCATATCTTTATTAATGAAATTGATTTGTTGCGAAGTATTTTTCCTTCCGATCAATAATCCGCAATGTTCGCTCATCATAAGATAAATTGGTATGAATCTGGATAGGAATACTCAGAAGAACATCTTGTGCGGGATCCATCAAATAACATCACAACGTAGAAACATGAAAGACATTATGGACGAAAGAAAGTTCTAGCAGTAAATCTAATTGATACCTGACCTCTCCAAGTTTTTCAAAAACCGTATATGGTCTAATGAATCTGGGATTCAGCTTACCTCTTTTCCCAAAATGAGCAACGCCTTTCATCGGAGAAATCTTTACAAATACCTGATCCCCTACCTAAAATTCCAACGGTCTCTGACGTATATCAACATAAATTTTCTATCTACTTTGAGCCGTCTTCAAACTCTTCCGTATAACTTGGATATTTTCAGTAGTCAATTGGACTATCTCCGGTCCCAATAATTATCGCTCCTCAACTTCAATCCAACACACTGGTGATCAGCATTATCTTCCATATAAATCTTCATAGGGCACCATTCCAATGCTGGACTGATAACTATTTTTTCCATATCCTCAGTTTTCACCTTCAATTGATAATAGCCGGATAGAATATCAATTTTAGAAAAATACTGAACTCCTTGAAGTTAATCAAACAAATCATCAATCTGGGGAAAAGATAACGATTTTTAATTGTAATCTTGTTCAATTCCCGGTAATCGACACAGCCGCATAGTCTTGTTCTTCTTCTTTACAAAAAAAAACTCGGCACCCCATGGCAATATATTAGGTTTAATGAAGCCTTTCTCCAATAAATCTTCCAACTAAATTTTCAATTCCTTAAGTTCCTCTTGTGTCATTCAGTAAGGAGTCTTAGAAATAGGTTGTGTTCCTGGAAGAACATCAATAGAAAATTCAATTTCTCGGTCAACCCATGATCCAGGTAACTCCTTGGGAAAGACATCCAGGAATTCATTCACCACCGAAATTTGAGACACATCAGATTTGTCCCCTTCAACGATCCAAACATAATAGAAATAACCTTGACATCTTTTATGAATAAGCCTATTGGATTGTACAGAGGATATAATATAGGGTGGAGGTATAATTCATCTTCCTTCAAAGGCAAAGGTTGATTGTTCTAGAGTCCGAAATAAAACACATTTGGATTGACAATCAATAGTAGCATAATTGGCACATAACCAATCCATGTCTACGATAACCTCAAAATGATTTGGAGAAGAATTAGATCAATGAGAAATTTCCAATAACCCAACTGATTTTTACAATTTCTATATATCGAAGAGATTATAATTCTGCTACTCATTGGTTGAGATATACATAATTCATACTCTATAGGTTGACTTGAAACCGACATCCAATTAGATAATGTGGTAGATATAAAAGAGTGTTTCGAACCGGAGTCCACTAAAGCATAGAATTCCATATCGAATAATAAAATAATATCTTCCATGACCATATTAGTAGTTTGTGTGTCACCTGGCACCAAAAGTGAATGCTCTTACTTGCCTCTTATATAGATCAGTTTTGATTACCGGTTGTTGTCTAGTTTTGACGGGTGGTGTTCATGGTGCCTCCCTGAGTGTGATTGGACAATCCTAGATAAGATGACCTTGTTGTATACATCTGTAACATGCTCCCGTACATCAATAACATTCTCCAAAATGCCTCTGCTCACACTTGTGACAAACTGGAGTGGGATTGTAGGGCTAGTTAAATCGAGGTCGATTGAATTTCCCCCATCGACGCGAACTACCCCTGAATAGCCCACATTGGTCTCAAATTTTCTCTTATGCGCTGCCACAACTTTGATCTTCTTGTTGAGATCAAATTCTACCATTAATGCCACATCAAGTACCTCTAAGTAAGTAGGAAACTTCAATAGCCTGACATCTGAATTTATTTCTGTCCAAACACCTGTCTTAAACTTTCTGGCTTTTAGATCCTCAATCGCCACCATATGGATAGCAAAATGGATTAACTATGTGAATCTTTGATCATATTCAAATACTGACATCCTCCCTTTCTCTAGAGAAATAAACTCCAAACACTTATTGTCTCGAATGGATTTTTGGAAATGCTTTTTATAATACACTTCCAAAAATTGATGCCATTCCATCTTGGGTTCAGATTCCCACTACTAAGATACCATCGGCGGGCATCTCCCTCAAACATATACGAATCCAGAACAGCCTTCTAAGCTTCCAAGCAAGGTAATATGGAGAATATCTTCTCCATACTAAGGACCCATGCCTCTACCTTGTTCGGGTCAATGCCACCTTCAAAAGATAGAGGCTTCATTCTCTAGAAATCTCGAATACTCACTTGATTATCCCCAGGTTGGTTGTTTATCCCCATAACATTAATAACTCCTGCTAGAATTTGTTCCATGCTCTCCATCCTATCAACAGGTGGCTAAGGTTCTGGAACTTTGGGATTCTTCACGTTTTCTCCGAAATTGTCATCCATAATCTGAATTTTTAAAGAAATTTTCATAAGTTCATATTATACATTATAAACGATATTTATTCCTAAAATGCTTATCTTATAACCCATATTGCTCTCAGACATTACCATTTCGAAAATAGCCAAAATTCATTTCACTTTCTTTTATACAAAACTAAATTCCCATTTTATCTTATCTAAGAGCATCCATCTTGAATATACAATGAAGTAACGGTGGTTAGTCGAACTTCCATCTGTCATACAAGTGTAGAATCTTAAAGTTTATGAAAACATATTTTCACTTAGTTATACACATATACCCTTACTAAGGTAATTTCCATATTCACATATTCCTTAAGACTCTCTTAAACTTATGGTCAAGTTTCTAGAACCGTGCTTTAATACCACTAAATTTGTCATGACCCTGACCCATTCTATGAGATCATCGTAATAGATGTCAGGTAATTTATGAAATCACTTAAGGCCATACTTATTCCCATAATCAAAATTTCCATAATACAAAGTGAGGATAGCACCGCAGAAGTAAACATAAGTTCCTTCATAACTTATAAAAGGAAACATCATACCAATCCTTTATACAAACCATAAAGTAAAAGTCCAACATTTTTAAAACAAGTCTCAGAGCCACTAACTAATCTATTACAATAAACACTTTTCTTACATACTTTATTTTCACACAGGTACAACTCTAAGAGCTCGCTTCCTTCTACTTCGATTCTTCATTAACACCTGAAAATATAATTTCCATAAGCTAGAGCTCGTATGAGTGACAAAATACGTAAATACAGGTTTTGTCATGGAATATGATTCAGCTTTTCAAATAGATAAATTGCATATCTAAATTTTAGAATTTTATAATAGAAATGCATAAAGAGATCTTTCTTACAAAACCATAATCTATGTATATCAGACTATAATAGAGCATAATGTACTAAATCGTATCATATTGTTGCCATAAGTATGGCCATAACAAAATTAGAAGCCTAATCATAATGAATCTTGTACCGTATTTCTTATTCCAAAAGTCTCTTTCTCGTTTATCATGATATGTCATCTTCTGCCATAAACATAACATAATCATACTCTTGAGCATCCCCGAGTTGGATTAGCTAGACGTCGGATGCATAATCCTATACGAATGAACAGTTCACTAGACTCTATCCTCATAGTGAGTAGGGTCAGATCACCAGGCATATAACCCCCTGGAGTAGGGCCAGATCGCAAGGTATTATACCCCCCTTGAGTGGGTTGTCCCATAACATAATAATCTGATGGCTCATAATAGATTGGAAAATAAATCATATCCATAGAAACTTACAAATATTAATCAAAAAAACTTTTCCCCCGGAAATAGGAATAATTTAGAAACATACCAGAAATCCATGTAAACCTATATCATGTCACTCACCTTAGTCGTAGGGTATATCAGATGGTACTGAAAAATCAAACCATAAAATTCTAATTACTTAAGGAATTTTCTTTAGTAATTTTATTAATTCATTCACTTATTAATTTCACCCTCTAAAGACTTCCTTTTAAACCCTTCATTCCACCTTTATACTAAACTAGTACATAGCCCGTGCCGATGGCACGAGGCGACAAAATAAAAAGCGCAACATAATACATAAGGGTATGATGAAACTTCGGACATTAATAGTGCCTTCGGCACTTTGCAGTGTTTTCGGCACATATGATGAGTGACGACACTCGATATGTGTTTTTGATATAGCTCGTACCGATGACACGGGTCAACATAATAGAAAGTGTAACACAATACCTAATAGTATAACAAAATTTCGACATTGTTTCGTGCCTTTGGCACTTCTAAGTGTCTTGCGTTGAAGTGTAATATTGACACTATACATATAATTCATGTCTTACACTCTTGAAATATTATGTACAACAGTTCCAAAGAATTGAAAACACAACGCAATCAGGGTACGATAAAACTTCGGGCATTAGTAGTATCTTCATCACTGATTCGTGTCTTTAGCACATTAGAGTGTCTTTGGCACTCATTATAAGTGACGGGCACTCGAATCGATGTTTATGTTCAAAGATGCAACAAAATAATTTGTGTTACAGCTAGAGATGATATTCATTGGACATGCGGCATTTAGTTGTGACATTTTGACAAATACCTAGACTGCGCTTTTGCATCGACTAAATGGGAATAGAGTGCAATATTTACATTGGAATGTCTTTTGTTAGTATAGGACTTGTATTTTGAACAGAACATGTAATAGAAAGTTGACAAATATTCACTTAGTGCTAAAACCCAAATGCCATAGAATGATGCTACAACGATACGGCTTTTTCTGGTGGTGTTATCGAGACACATGCCTCGTATTTACAACATCCCAAGTATAAAGGCCTGAGTAAATAACACCGCCTACAGAAATCATTTTTAAGTCGTTGTTATGGTGATCTTAGCCATTATGTTGTTTAAGTCATGTAAATAGAATGTATGTGTTGTTGAGGTGATGTTGGCACTTGTTAGTTTCGTATGTTAGTTGGTTATTTTGTATTTAGTTTGTTAGTATGATAACTGATTTTTTTGGTATATTAGTTGGTTTGCTTGGAGAAGTGAATGAATGGATGTTATTTGCAAACTCTGGAATGAATGAATGTTGATTTTCCTGGAGACATTTTTTGTTATATGCATTACAAAAAAAATTCAGCATCATTTTTTGTCCTTCCTCCATTTGATCAGTAACCACTTATATCGATGGGTTAGACAACTGCAGTATGTGCAACAACAATATGGTTGCATTAATAGGTCAAAATGCTACACACACACTAACTTAATACACTAAACACACACTAACTATAAGGCGGAGTTCACAATCGAGGTCTATGGTCCCATTCCTCGGTTATAAGGTCAAGAGATGACATGCTCATCTGGTAAATATTATAGAATGAACCTTGAACATGTTAAATAGAGGGTAAGATCATTTGCAACATCTGATAATGTAAAATAATAAGGAAAATACAAAAAATAGGTTTTCCCCTCCTATAGTTGTCCCAATAATGAGAAACTCTCTCAGTAAGCATACATGCTCAGGAGATGGTGTGGTTACAACAGGAAATAATACACCCAATGTTAACAGGAAAGCATGTGAGACAAATAGAATTCCAATTAAATCATCAATAGAAAATGGTTATTTTAGTTAGGTAAAG
>NMUG010001819.1:0-17037 GCA_002855965.1 Monotropa hypopitys | reverse complement strand
TGCTAGGATTAAACTTTAGATTTTGAATGCAAATTAACCCTTACGCTAAGATTAAACTTTAAATTTGAACGCAGATTAACCCCTACGCTAGGATTAAACTTTAAAATTTGAATGCAGATTAACCCTTACGCTAGGATTAAACTTTAAATTTAAATTTTATGCCAAAGCTTCGTTAAGTTCAGAAATACCCCATGATATCTGACTTTTCGTTTTTTGATTGATTGCCTTTGACTTTCCTTCAGGATGGCTTCACATCATCGTCTAGGGAAGGAGCCTGCTTTTGAGGCCAGTTCTTCGAGAGTTCGTTCTGATTCTGAGGCTAGTGATCCTCCATACGTAAACATCGATGAGGATCATTCTGACGACGAGGCTCCTGAGGTAGGCATGTCTCATTGTGGATTTTTTGAGAGGTTTGCTATTTCGGGTGTGGGCGAGACCCTTAGAGGACGGATGGTCCTTCTGGAGTTTGCTCATTGGAGGGTTCGGGATACCCTTTTACTATCCCGATTGAGTTCGCACCCCTCCATCATTTTGAGAGCGCTATCTGTTCCTCGCGAGAGGATTTTTTGAGGTGCTTGGTTTCAGGTCGTTACGATCTATAATGATGCTCATCCCGTATATATAGGTTTTCTGCTGGAGCAGGGGTTCGGGGATTTCCTTTCTATTCCCCCTTTCCGCGTCCGTCATACACCAGTTTCCGCCTTGGCAGAACGTTGGTTTAGTGAGACCAACACTCTTCACCTCAGAGACTGTGAGCTTGGAGTGACCCCTTTCGAGTGGGTTGTCATTACTGGCCTTCGCTTTGGCAGTATTCCTGTTAGTCGCACTGCTAGCACCGTTGATGACTTGGAGCGCGTCCTTGGTATTTCTCATTATGAACTGAGCGGCAAGTGCATACCCGGTGTTGTTTTGCGTGGAGGGCCATCCTTCTACACTGTTACTGTAGATGGTTCTGCTTTGTACCAGTGTCGTCGGAGACTTCTTCTTCTCCTCTTAGTGTCATGCTTTCTGAGCAATAATGGCACTAAGTTTCCTGCTGCTTACGTTGGTTTGGTTGACTTTCCTGATGAGGCTCGCTTCGACTGGGGCTCCTTCTCTTTCGCCACCTTCCTTCAGGCGATGCGATGCAGAGTGAGTTGTCCCACCCCTACTTAGTTTGGATTTTGTCCTTTCTTGCTTTGGTGGTCTTACGAGCATATGAGTGTTGCTCGGCCGATTGCCATGCTGGATCCGGGAGCTTACCTGAGTGCACTTCGCTGGCCTCGACCTTCAGTCCGTTCTGTTGATCTGTTGGACTTCGTCACGCTCCGTTCGCAGTTGGAGTTTGTTACGCCTGATCAGATTATTTGGCAGCTATTTCACCACATGATTGAGGAGGGAGATTACGTCGTGGAGGTCTTCCTATCTCGCCATAGGTGCACCTTCTTCTCTTTCACCTCCTTGGAGCTATACATGGGAGATCATTGCTGGCGTCAAGTGACTAGCGAGGCTCGCATTCCAGACAGTCCCTCTATTCCTACCTTTAGGCATGCACTTTCTACCACCCCTGGCTTTGTTGATGTTCGCAGTTGGATGCTTGTGGGAGATTACACTTCATGATTCGGCCGTGTTTCCATTGGCCGATTCACCACTACGGTCCCTATTCGTGGAGGGCAGTCCATTAGAGCTGAGTAGGAGCGTTTCTTCCAGGACTTGGGCAGCTCCCGAGATGTGGTTTCTGGTCAGCAATATCGTGACTTGCAGGCTCAGATGGATTGGCAGAGGCAACAGTTTGAGCAGTTTCAGGACTTTCAGCGTTGGATGCAGTAGGGCAGACTTGGTTCAGGGACTTTGCCTCCTCGACCGCTACAGGATCAGGTTAGACATTTTCTTTTGTTTACTTTCTTTCCGCTACTTCCTTTTTTTGCTTTGATATACATATCTTTATGTTGTGCTGATGATTTCTCTTTTTCTTTGACAGGATGCACCGTATCCTCCTCGCGGTTCAGTAGACAAATGGCAGAGGCCTCGATCCAGCAGGGATAGATATAGCAGGAGCCGCAGCAAGGATATCTGATATCTGCAGATTATCAGCATTTTTTTCTTTTCGTTTTTTTGTTGTACCAGTCATGATGTATTCGTATGGACAGACTCTCTTTATTTCAATATTATTTTCATTTTAATATATCTGTATTTTTTTCGTCCTATCTTTCTCTTTTTGCATATTTTGTTTGCAGTGAAAATAAAAAATGATACTGATGTTCGCATATGTGTCATACAGGATGGCTTTCTCCGCGGATTTTCTTGCGATGCTCTTGACGTGGTGGACTTCCTTCACCTCGGCAGAGCGAAATCAGTTTGAGCAGGTCTTTGGAGGACTTGCTGGTTTGCTTACTGTTGTGGTGGCCCAGGATTTCCAGGAAGCCGTCATTCGCTATTGGATTCCTTCGCTGAGCCTATTCCGCTTTGGCCTTCGTGAGTTGACTCCTACCATTGAGGAGTATCACTTTATGATAAGGATGAGACCTTCTCTTGAGGTTCTAGCCCGTTTTTTTTTCGGTAGAAAAGCTCAGACTACCTTTGCTACACTGACAGGTTTGAAGAGATCGTCTCTGGTTATTGAAGAATTTGATGGCATATTGGCTATTCGCCCTGATTTTATATGGGGTCTGTTTGGGAATTGTTCTTGCTACAATCCTGAGGGGTCTGATTTTTCTCGCCTGACGGATGATGGGGCTGGTTCCTGTTGGCGCCTCCAAGCCTTCGCGTTTGTATTACTCGCTGGTTTTTTCTTTCCTCGGGCTGCTTGATTTGCGCGTGGCTTTTTATATTGACGCTATTTTCAATGGCCAATCTATCATCCCATCTATTCTGACAGAGACCTTTTGCAGCTTGACCTTGTACCGGTTCACGCATGACCCACAGTTTTGTTGCAGCTTGGAAATTCTTTATGTTTGGCTAGTGGCACATATCTTTGGTGCCCGTTCATCCCATCCAGTGTGGTTTCGAGACATCCCTCTTCAGCTATTGATTTCTCGACAACAATTTTTGTGTGTAGTGCCCCAATGTCTGGATTCTTGGATTCGATCTTTGGAGAGTATTACCCCTGACACCATTGTTTGGAATATTGGAGTATTCGGCGCTTTCGATTATGCAGTTATAGTTCACGGTTTGGGATTAGCTTTTCTTCCCCTGGTTGGTCTTCGAGGCATTGTGCCTTACTTTGGTTGTCGAGTGGTACGACAGTTTGGACTGAGACAGGATGTTTTACCATCTTCATCGCTTCCTGGGAGTGATAAATATTACTTTGATTTTTCTGGCAATTTCGCTCATCCTCATATATCAGAGGCCTTTGCATTTTGGCATCACTGTGTGCGGGTTTCGTCCTTGCAGACTCAAGATGCCCCAGGCGTGTCGGATGCATATTGGAGTTGGCTATTAGTTGAGATTTTATTAGAAGCGGATTCTTCTCCACTTTTTCCAGTCTGTCTAGATCCTATTCCTTTGTCGGAACAGATGTCGCTTTTAGCCGAGAAAATTGATGGATATACCCTTCAGATGACCAGTTCTCGGATTCAAACTGCTCAGTTTTGTCAGGAACGAGATGAGGCTCTTGGTTGCGCCACATCTGCTAGGAATGAGCGAGATATGCTTCGTTTTGAGTTGGATCAATTGAAACAACAGCTTTCTTCCGCTGAAACCACGATGGGCGCTCTTCAGATAGCTCTTGGTGACGCTCGCAGCTCTTCCAGTTCTACCTCTACTGTAGCTAGATTGGAAGGGTTATTGAGACAATATTCGCGCGATCATGAGATGGATCGCTCTAAGATAATTCGCCTGGGGAATGAGCTTGCTTATTTTGATCGTGTTCGGGTCGAGACCCAAAACCATGTCGACGAGCTTACTTTGCAAAGGAGCTGTCTCGAGGAAAAATTAGAAACGATGGGTTCCTTGCATCGAGACCAAGTGGATAAGATTGAAGAAATGGGAGGGCTTTTGAAAAAAGCCTATCATGAGTTGATTGTTGATAGGGGGTGTACTTCCGTACTATGGATAGATTGCGCAGCGGGTTTGCATTCTTGAGCCACTTGTTTCTCGGTGGTTATCCTGATCAGATACAGATTCAGACGCGTGTGGAGATATTTCGCCGAGTTGTTGATGTCGACTTGGCAGGAGTTGAGACAGATGCTGCCATGGCTCATCGTTATAGGGAGATTTGTTTGGCTTTCCTCCAGCTGTTGGACAACCTTTCTCGTCAGAGGGGTCCTTCCTGATTTATTTCTCTTCTTTTTTTGCTACGCGCAATGTATCTTTTTTGTCCTTTTTTCAGTTGAAAATGTCTTTATGCTTTGTTCCCAGCCTATCCCTGCATAGACAACTTCTGTTTCTTGCAACATAATAAATAAAAGCATTTGAAATATTCACAAATATTTATATTTCTCTAGGCAATGAATGAAAATATTAATCTTACTCTTTGGTTGGAACCTTACGTTCGTTTGATTAGTCCATTTGACTTTTACAATCTTAGCACAAGGCAACTCAACTCCTCCATTGATCCGGACCTGAATCCCCTAAGGATCTGATTGTTATGAATGATGAGGACTAATCCCGGTCGCAATCTATTTGTCGACCTCTCGGAAACTGACATATTCGCAACTTTGTCTTGATACCCATTTTTTCTTTTTCCGCCTTTCGATTTCCTTTCGGATTTACTTACATCCATTTTTGCCATAGCCCTTTTTGTTGAAGAAACTATGCCGGACGTATTTGTTTTATTTTCCTTTTTGCTACGGTCCTCTTTTTGAGTTTTGGCCGCACTGGATTCTTCTATTTTTGCCACAGCCCCCTCTCGGGTTTTGTGTACTGGATTTCCCCTTCTTTTCTCTATAGCCCCCTTTTTGGGTTTTGACTACACCAGGATTTTTGTTCCATTTTTACCACAGCCCCCTTTCGGGTTTTGACTGTACCTGATTTTCCATTTTTGATATAGTCTACTTTTGGGTTTTGACTATACTGGAATTTATTTTCTTTTTCCATATTTTTTTGAATAAATTGCTTCTTTAAAATTAGGAAATAGATTTTCTTTTAACACATTCCAACCAATCGTGAGCACACGCAATACTTTGAAGAGAGAAATGTAGATGAGAAGATGAGAATTCGAATCCCCTGCATTTTTTGGTATGGGGTGACGGTCGCTTTGATCATCATACATTTTTTTGATGATTTGACTTGATTTTTTTCTTTATTTGTCTTCCGCTTTGACAGAATTACAATAGAGTGGAGATAAAAAATGCACTTTCACTCAGTTTGATTGGAATAATGGTAATGAGAACACATTTCTAGACAAGTAAAATTGCAATTGCCTTTTCCTTGAAGAATGTCGTTCAAGCATAATAGCGAGTGAGTACATCCGCATTCAATGGTTGAGGGAATTCTTGACCATCCATTTCTGATAAAATTATTGCTCCGCCTGATAATACTTTAGTGATAATGGACCTTGATAAACAGGGGATATAACTACTTGTCATTCAGATACATTCAGTTGAATTCTCATTACATGATACATGGTACAATCAGGAACTACAAACGGAAGTAAAGTACAATGCCGGCTACAACTGAAGTACTGAAAAGTCAGGTAAGAGTATAACTGAACTGAAACTGAAAACTACAGTACAAGGGTAAAGGTACAACCCACAACAAAAGTACTGAACAAAGCTCAGCTGAGGTGAAAAGTGCAAGCAGCAACTGGAATCGCCCTACTTAACTCAGGAAAATCCGGTAGCTGACTCCAACTCCAAGGCCAGCTAGTCCTGCAACACAGACTAGAAAAAGGAAAGGAAAGAGGGTCTGAGCAAACCACGGCTCAGTGAGAAAACCCCTAACTACTACCAAGCATGCATATGCGGTGCGTGCCTACGTGTCCATAAGTAAACGAACAGAAACAATAGAGAAGCTAAGTGCACGTAGTGTAAGCCTAACACAAGATAACAGGGACACATGCATATCATCAACAAGTACGTCTAATCGAAACCGTAACCTCGAGTGAACACATTAGGTACAACCTCCCAAGTCTGACTGAAGCGACCTCAAATCTCGACTCAATCAACATTGCTACTAAAGTCCAACAACTCTAAGGATCTACTAAAGATCCCAAACCAACACTGCGCCAAGATATCTAACCCGCACTCACATGAGAACCATGCCAACTACCGTTATCGTTAAGTGTTGGATTCATAAGTCGTATTTGATGTTGGAGATACTTCTTTATTTCCTTTCTATCATTCCATTCATTGATTGCATAACATGGATAAACCACGGAACCCCTAATCAAGTACGTTCCGGGTATCCTACTATTCTTATCACGATACTCATCATCTTTGTAAGTCCAAGTCTGTTCTCTACAATGTGACTCCAATTAGTCAACATAACCAAATACCATCCAAGGGACAACTAGACCAAGAGTCCACATAAGTATGTATATGTTATTCCACTTTCATTCTATGGCATCACAAGTTTGAGTTCTTATTTGATTCATTCATTTCATATTGAGGTGAAATCCAGAATTTCATTACAAGTATATTCCGTAAGTGTTTTATTGTCAATTCTGATAGATCCCGGGATCCCTAAAGATCAAGTCCATCCCGTATTTATCTATAGCTCACCAGACAGTATGAATCCCGGAATCCCTAAAAATCAAGTGCATTTCGTATTCATCCAAGTATCGTTATAACATTGATAGGGCAAGGTTGATCTAGTAGCTCGTCAACACACTAGTCAAACCTAATCCGTCTTCCCCAAAGGCCGTTGGGAGGGCTCATGTAGCCTCCATTGTGCACAATGTCGTGGGTGGAGCGACCACCCCGGGAATCCCTAAAAGTCAAGTCCATTCCCGCAAAAGAACATATTAATTCCCATATCGTTGTTACAAATATTATCCGGGGAGTCCCTAAAGATCAAGTCCACTCCCGCATAACATCACAAGTTTACTATGCCGAGAATCCCTACAATCAAGTCCATTCCCGTATAGAAATTAACTAGTAATATCATTGGTCATGAATCGCATTCTTGAGTTCATTCATTTGTAATATATCTCCTAGCCAATGCTAGTAGTCCAACAAGTGTGTCATCGTTCCCGTTTTCATTTCGTAAATTATATATGATGGATTCAAGGTTGAGTACGAGTAACCCTCGTGGGGCACATCCTCGATATTAGAAGTTCATTTATTTTCATTGAACTACTTATTTAGTTCCTCAATCATACACTCCACCTTGGCCAATCCAAGGAGACAACCACCAAGACTATTCAACCTCAACCAAGGGTTTCAAGACCAACATTTTACCAAAAAGGGGCAAAGGCATGCCCAAGCCGATTACAACATGGGGAAGGGACTTAGACACTCACATTCCACTTAAATGCCCAATGGCAAGACCATCACACACATGGTGTCCCTTAAGTTCCAAGGGACCTATCATGCCTTTCAAGATTTAACTTACCCAATTGATCCACATATAGATCCTATGACACTTTAATGGTCATAATAACCCTAAAACACGACTCGAAGTTCACTAGGGCATTTCATCGAATATTTGGCGACCCTAAACTCCAATGGTCACCAAACCTCCCACAAGTCATCCAAAACACAAATCATCCCTCTTACGGGTAATTCGTCAACATCTAAACTCAATTGACCATGATACAATCCTAGGACCCCATCAATTAGGTTCACAAGCACCTCGGGCATTATGTCAAACACCTAGCGGGCAATCCTAAGTCATTACATGTAATCCACACCAACCATAGTTATTTAATCGAACCTACGTATACATACATACACACATACTCAATAGGAGTTAAGAATTTACCCACCGGAGCAATCGCCGGAATGTCGCCGGACAAAGTTGCCGCCGCGCCATCGCAAGCTAAACCCACCACCATGTAGATCTCCTCGTCCTCTTCAACGTTCATGAAGACCGCATTCCCATATCTCTTCGCCGGAAAGTCGCCGGAGTTCCAAAAATTGCCGGATGATGAAACCATGTAGGTCGTCGGATAGCTCTTGCCGAGGAGAACAATGTTTCTCCTTGAAGAAACTTCATTTCTCGTGCTTGAAGGAGGGCCAAGAATCCAAAACTTGTCGGATGATGAAGTTGTTGGGTTTATTGGAGAGCTAGAGACGATAGGATTAACGTTTGTTCTTTGAAAATCTCCATTCAAGCCTTGGAGGGTGGAGATAAGAAGGAGAGAGAGTAGAGCTCCATTAATGGAGGTAGAGAGAGGGGGAGTCTTTAGGGTTTCCAAATGGGGAAGATGAAGCCCCAAAGATGATTTTCAAGGACCAAAGTCGGACTAGGGGCAAAAGGACCACTTTGTCCTTCATTAAAACTTATTTTCGGACAAAAATAGCATCCGTCGGCCAGACGAAGCCTTCCCGTCGTCCGGACAAAGCTCCTGAAGCTTCAACATTTGTTTCTTTAGTCCCGTCGTCCGGACGAAGCAAATGGGTGGTCCGGACGAAGCCTCTAGATCAAAAATGGTTCCGAGAGTATTTTGGTCATAACTTCTTCGTCCGAACTCCGATTGAGACAATTCAAGTTGCGTTGGATCCGTAATTGAATTTTCTACGACATTGGTGAAGAACATATTCGGATTTAGAAAATACCTCTGGGTCGTAATAGGCCTAGAAGGCCCTCGATACTTTGCCGGAACGACCCAATGCAAAGCCAATCCAATACCGGGAACTCTAACCACTCCAACCTTCATCGGTCACTATGAAAACTCATTTTCCAAGAATAAATCGATTATAAGATATGTTCTCATTTAAAATTACTTTTGAAATTCTAGGTCGTTACATCTCATACCCCTTAAAATAATTTTGTCCTCGAAATTGAGTAGAAGGAGAAGGAACGACAACCAAACCATCCGTCCAACAAAACAACGAAACTCCAACCCTCAACGGGTGAACCAGAATCAACTTATTTCCACAATGAACTCCTCAAGAGTTGGACTACATCAAACAAGATAACATCTTTGGGTGAAATGCTTGGATTCAATACGGATATGCCGACACAAGTCAACTCCATGAAACAACAACAATAGATCGAGGATTTTACAAGAAACGATTCGTCGGATTTTCTCTTTCAATTTCACAAACTCGCATGCAGATGATTCCTACTTCATCGTCCTCAAACTTCATCAATCACACTACGGTACGCCGACACGCCGGTGTCCCGATACGTCAATATGTCGATACAGCTTCAATGTCGTTTGCACGAATGCTTGGCAACTCGTAACTAGCGAGAATACGTCATCGCACCAATACCCGCAAACCAACCAAAAATAAATGCAACGCGTGAATATGCTCCAAACCCTCGAGTCAAAGAATACACCACACCAAACACACACACACTAGTGTGGTAACCGTATGACCTTAGTGATTTGCTTTGAGACGCCCCGGCCGGTAGCTCTTCTCAAACCAATTCACCATGTCAAATGTGTATCACATAATAAAAAAATACTCATGCATCCACGCATGCCAAAATGTGCAAGCACCAAGCCCAAACAACATGGCATGACACTAAACTCATACCAAGTCTAGACCATAATATGCATTCATTCCCAACTTTCCCACGATTAAACGGGTATGTACTTCTTTGGTTCACGAGCTACTTTCCAATGATCACTACCATGTTCAACGCAAATCATAACGAACGGAACAACAACAAAATTTCAAGCCCACTAGGACCTCGTAACCAAAAAGGGAACAATCGCATTTCAGTCAAATACCATGACGATAGATATCTCCAGTACATGTGTCACGCGAGACGCGAGTCAAAGAAAGGTTATCCAAGAATCAACAAGTCTTACAACTTACATTTGAACGGAACGCGACTTAAGCGGATGCTAAGAGGAGTCGACAAACTTCACAGCTAGTCACAAGACAAACATAACAAAGGCAACGGAAACAAGAGGGAACATCGATCCAATACCCCAAGAACACCAACCGAAGGAACGTTAATATATGATTTGATCGATTCACGAACAAAGCGAGAATAAGATTTCCAAGCCAAATTCATCATTCTACACTTAGAACCCTACAAGCCAAGTGGCCGAATTACAAGATTCAAAATCGAAAGTAGGTTGGGAAACCAACACGCTAACGAAGACCACTGCTCGAACTATTATTCACAACATTACACGGAAAGGAGTAGGGAAATAATTTCTTCTCCAAAAGTGATTTCGAGATCATAGGAATATTTCTTCAAACCGTCGCAATCGTGCCCCATCGCGCTTTTGCTGCGCTACTCTGATGCCAACACTAATTGTTTTGAACGTAAGGAGGATATCACGAATCCTAGTGGACCAAGGGTCGACCAACTTAAACCAAGGTGATCTTACCAAAAATTTTATGACCAAATGGGTCATACCCCTTAAAGAGAACTATCAAAAATTTGAGTGACACCTCAAGGTTCTTTCACAAAACTTATGGAAAAACTTAAACTCAAACGAATCGATATGCCTAAATCCCAATAGCCTCAAGGGAACCCATGCCCAAACAACAAATGTCAATTCTCCCAAACTTAAAAAATTTCATTAGGAAATTTCAACACTAAAGATAACCAAGTCACAAGAGACTAAACACACCATGATACTAAAGCCAAACCTTTTCCTCTCCAAACCACCAGGTAAGAATAAGTACAAGGAGTATATAACTGATGTGATAAGATAAGAGATAACACTGACGATGAAACTAACGTCAATCTACATCTCAAGTCCATAGACGAAGGACTAAAGCAATAGGCCACTACAATCAAGTTTCCACCTCCCAACTAACGGGGCAAGGAACAACACGAAGATTTCCGAACAACACCACTTATTTCTTTCTCAATACGGAACCCTATACAGGCACAAACAATTCGATCTCGTAAGGAGATATGACTGACGGGTCATACCCCTTAAAGGAAAACACTAGGAAATATTGGTAATGCCTCAAGATTTCTACCGAATTCGACAAGGAAACACTTACTTGAATGAACCCTAAGGCCCATTTTACCAATAACTATGCGAGTGTTAATACCTTAATCATGGAAGAACAACTAACTTTGAAACAAAAGGTCTCCAAGAGATATCACTAATCACCAAACCAAAGTCAAGGTCTCCAAAATTTCAATTTAGTGTGCCGACCAAACCCAAGTTCTGCCTCACTAATGGCGAGACGAGGAATAACCACAATAATAATCCTCAAATGCTTCCACAAATCTCATCTTACTATATACTACTTACTCAACTCTAGAGGCACAGAGGAGCCTAAAACATAATAATAACCACAAAAGATGTATCAAGACCACCTAGAGGGAGGACACAAGAGCGCACTAACACCGCAAGGCAACAAGACTTGCCACAAGAGAACAACACTCTACATCTGAAGGAAGGAACAACCCAACATTCACAGAAGGAGACAAACACGAAAGATACCTCAAGGACACAAGGCCATGATGTGATAGAGCACATCAAGCACACAAACATGACCGAAGGACAGTGTAATGACCAAGAGAACCCATGGAGACTAGGCGTCTCCCCACGGTTCCAAGGTATTCGAACCGAAAGCTCTGATACCAAGTTGTCACGCCCTGGATTTTCAAACCATTTTTTTAAAACAGTTTAAATAACAAACAGGGGATACAACTACTTGCCATTCAGATACATTCAGTTGAATTCTCATTACATAATACATGGTACAATCAGGAACTACAAGCGGAAGTAAAGTACAATGCAGAAGTCGGCTACAACTGAAGTACTGAAAAGTCAGGTACGAGTATAGCTGAACTGAAACTGAAAACAACAGTACAAGGGTAAAGGTACAACCCACAACAAAAGTACTGAACAAAGCTCAGCTGAAGCTGAGGTGAAAAGTGCAAGCAGCAACTGGAACCGCCCTGCTTAACTCAAGAAAATCCGGTAGCTGACTCCAACTCCAAGGCCAGCTAGTCCTGCAACACAGACTAGAAAAAGGAAAGGAAAGAGGGTCTGAGCAAACCACGACTCAGTGAGAAAACCCCTAACTACTACCAAGCATGCACATGCGGTGCATGCCTACGTGTCCACAAGTAAACGTACATAAACAGTAGAGAAGCTAAGTGCACGTAGTGTAAGCCTAACACAAGATATTAGGGACACAAGCATATCGTCAACAAGTATGTATAATCGAAACCGTAACCTCGAGTGAACACAATAGGTACAACCTCCCAATTCTGACTGAAGCGACCTCAAATCTCGACTCAATCAACCTTGCTACTAAAGTCCAACAACACTAAGGATCTACTAAGGATCCCAAACCAACACTGCGCCAAGATATCTAACCCGCACTCACATGAGAACTACGCCAACTACCGTTATCGTTAAGTGTTGGATTCATAAGTCGTATTTGATATTGGAGATACTTCTTTCTTTCCTTTCTATCATTCCGTTCATTGATTCCATAACATGGATAAACCACGGAACCCCTAATCAAGTACGTTCTGGGTATCCTACTATTCTTATCACGATACTCGTCATCTTTGTAAGTCCAAGTCTGTTCTCTACAATGTGACTCTAATTAGTCAACATAACCAAATACCATCCAAGGGACAACTAGACCAAGAGTCCACATAAGTATGTATATGTTATTCCACTTTCATTCTATGGCATCACAAGTTTGAGTTCTTATTTGATTCATTCATTTCATATTGAGGTGAAATCCAGAATTTCATTACAAGTATATTTCGTAAGTGTTTTATTGTCAATTCTGATAAATTCCGGGATCTCTAAAGATCAAGTTCATACTGTATTTATCCATAGCTCACCAGATGGTATGAATCCAGGATTCCCTAAAAATCAAGTCCATTCCATATTCATCCAAGTATCGTTGTAACGTTGATAGGGCAAGGTTTATCTAGTAGCTCGTCAACACACTAGTCAAACCTAATTCGTCTTTCCCAAAGGCCGTTGGGAGGGCTCACGTAACCCCATTGTGCACAATGTCGTGGGTGGAGCGACCACCCCGGTAATCCCTAAAAGTCAAGTCTATTCCCACATAAGAACATATCAATTCCCGTATCATTGTTACAAATATTATCCGGGGAGTCCCTAAAGATCAAGTTCACTCCCGCATAACATCACAACTTTACTATGTCGAGAATCCCTACAATCAAGTCCATTCCCGCATAGAAACTAGATAGTATTATCATTGGTCATCAATCGCATTCTTGAGTTCATTCATTTGTATTACATCTCCTAGACAACGCTAGTAATCCAACAAGTGTGTCGTCGTTCCCGTTTTCATTTCGTAAATTACATATGATGGATTCAAGGTTGAGTACGAGTAACCCTCGTGGGGCACGTCCTCGATATTAGAAGTTCACTTAACTTAATTGAACTACTTATTTAGTTCCTCAATCATACACTCCACCTTGGCCAATCCAGGGGAGACAACCACCAAGACTATTCAACCTCAACCAAGGGTTTCAAGACTAACATTTTACCAAAAAGGGGCTAAGGCGTGCCCAAGCCGATCACAATGTGGGGGAGGGACTTAGACACTCACATTCCACTTAAATGCCCAATTGGCAAGACCATCACACACATGGTGTCCCTTAAGTTCCAAGGGACCTATCGTGTCTTTCAAGATTTAACTTACCCAATTGATCCACATATAGATCCTATGACACTTTAATGGTCATAATAACCCTAAAACACGACTCGAAGTTCACTAGGGCATTTCGTCGAACACTTGGCGACCTTAAACTCCAATGGTCACCAAACCTCCCACAAGTCATCCAAAACACAAATAATCCCTCTTACGGGTAATTCGTCAAGCACGTGATGCTCACATTAACCTCAAGTGACATCTAAACTCAATTGACCATGATACAATCCTAGGACCCCATCAATTAGGTTCACAAGCCCCTCGGGCATTATGTCGAACACCTAGCGGGCAATCCTAAGTTATTACATGTAATCCACACCAACCATAGTTATTTAATCGAACCTACGTATACACACACACACACATATACTCAATAAGAGTTAAGAATTTACCCACCAGAGCAATGGCCGGAATGTCGCCGGAAAAAGTTGCCACCGCGCCACCGCAAACTAAACCCACCACCATGTAGATCTCCTCGTCCTCTTCAACATTCATGAAGGCCGCATTCCCATATCTCTTCGCCGGAAAGTCGCCGGAGTTCCAAAAATCGCCGGATGATGAAACCATGTAGGTCGCCGGATAGCTCTCGCCGAGGAGAACAACGTTTCTCCTTGAAGAAACTCCATTGCTCGTGCTTGAAGGAGGGCCAAGAATCCAAAACTTGTCAGATGACAAAGTTGTTGGGTTTATTGGAGAGCTAGAGACGAGAGGAACAACGTTTGTTCTTTGAAAATCTCCATTCAAGCCTTGGAGGGTGTAGATAAGAAGGAGAGAGGATAGAGCTCCGTTAATGGAGGTAGAGGGAGGGAGTCTTTAGGGTTTCAAAATGGGGAAGATGAAGCCCCAAAGATGATTTTCAAGGACCAAAGTCGGACTAGGGGCAAAAGGACCACTTTTCCCTTCATTAAAACTCATTTTCGGACAAAAACAACATCCATCGTCCGGACGAAGCCTTCCTGTCATCCGGACGAAGCTCCTGAAGCTTCAACATTTGTTTCTCTGGTCCTGTCGTCCGGACGAAGCAAATGGGTGGTCCGGACGAAGCCTCTAGATCAAAAATGGTTCCGAGAGTATTTTGGTCATAACTTCTTCGTCTGAACTACGATTAAGATGATTCAAGTTGCGTTGGATCCGTAATCGAATTTTCTACGACATTGGTGAAGAACATATTCGGATTCAGAAAATACATCGGGATCGTAATAGGCCTAGAAGGCCCTCGACACTTTGCCGGAACGACCCAATGCAAAGCCAATCTACTACCGGGAACTCTAACCACTCCAACTTTCATCGGTCACTATGAAAACTCATTTTCCAAGAATAAATCGGTTATAAGATATGTTTTCATTTAAAATTACTTTTGAAATTCTAGGTCGTTACAGTGCTACATCTCGGCTGTCCTGGAAGTGCCAGACGCCCCAATTCTTGAAGATGTAGGTGCTCCGGCAGCCGACAAGGCTATTGAAGAGCTCATCACTATGCCGATCAATGAATATGACAGCTGGTCATTTCTCATCGGATCCTCACTCCCTTCGGCGGACTGAGAGAAGTATGTGAAGTTTTTGAAAGACAAAATCGAGGTCTTCGCCTGGACTCCATACAAGATGTCCGGAGTGGACCCGTCGTTCATCTGTCATCAGCTGAACGTTGATCCCTCCCAGCATCCCATCGTCCAAAGACCCTGATGCTCCTCTCCGGCACACACCCATGCAGTCGTAGAGGAAGTGGACTGGTTGATACAAGCAGACGCCATCCGGGAGGTCTAGTACCCCACCTGGCTAGCAAACATTGTGGTCGTCAAGAAGTAGTCTGGCAAATGGCGAGTCTGTGTTGACTACAGCAATCTTAATGATGCCTGCCCGAAGGATTGCTTCCCCTTGGACAGGATCGACCAGCTAGTCGACGCCACTGCCGGACACCAAAGACTAAGCTTCATGGACGCCTACAGGGGCTATTACCAAATTTCGATGGCCAAGGAGGATATGGAGAAGACTGCCTTCATCACCCCCAAGGGGGTGTACTGCTACAAAGTCATGCACTTAGGTCTTAAGAACACCGGAGCCACTTATCAGTGTATGGTCTCCTGAATGTTTTTCCGACAGATCAAGGACACGATGGAGGCTTACATCAATGACATGGTCGTCAAAGCAAGTGGGCAACCGACCACATCCAACACCTGACGGAGGTCTTTGAGATTCTGAAAAAGCATGGGCTCCGCCTTAATGCCGAAAAGTGTGCCTTCGGTGTGGGCTCCGGCAAGTTCCTTAGCTATCTTGTCACCAGCTGGGGAATAGAAGCGGATCCCTCCCAGGTCACTATGGTAACAAACCTCAGGCCTCCGTCCACCATCAAAGAAGTCCAGCGACAGACCAGCATGGTGGCGGCCCTCAACAGATTTATCAGCCGGTCATCTGACCTCTGCCGGTCATTCTTTCAAGCCATCAAAACTAGCCAGCGCAGTTACAAGTGGACAGAAGAATGCGACCGAGCACTCCAGTAGCTCAAAAATATATCTCCAGCCCTCCAGTATTGGTCACACCGAAGGACATGGAGTCCCTCATCCTATATCTGGCCGTCTCCCAGCATGCCGTCAACTTCGTACTTTGCCGAGTTGAGGGAACGGACCACCAGTCGGTCTACTACACCAGCAAGACTCTCCTTTCTGCCGAAACCAGGTATTTACCACTTGAAAAACTTGTTCTTGCCTTGGTTTCTTCTTTCAGGAAACTATTGCCCTACTTTCAGCAGCACACCATCATTGTATTGACGGAGCATCCCCTGAAAGTAGTCCTCCGGAAGGCTAACCTCTTCATCCGGATCTCAAAATAGGCAATCGAACTAGCCAACTTCGACATCAGATATCAACCCAGAATGGACATCAAAGCCCAGGTATTGGCCGACTTCGTCGCAGAATTCTCTCCAGGGGTCATCCCCCAGGAAGCTACGGCAGAGTCTCTGGCCAATACCACAGATCTGCAGGTCACCTCCTCGTCTACCGCTCTGCCTCCACGGCGCTCTGGCACTTATGCCCAGCATCCGGTGGAACAATGGCATCTCTTTCACGGGGACACCTAGAGATTGCACGTGGAGGGCGCATCGAACAACAGGGGCTCCAGCGCAGGGATTATGTTGGTTTCCCCAAGGGGGATCATCCATGAAAATGCCCTATCTATCGAATATCCGGCCTCTAACAACGAGGCGGAGTATGAAGCTCTGATCTCTAGACTCTGCTTTGCTATCGACATTGGGATTGAGAATATCGTCGTCTTCAGCGACTCTCAGCTAGTTGTCAATCAATTGATCGGAGAGTATGGTGCCCGGGATGACAGAATGTGAAAATACCTCAGCTCCGCCATAGAAGAAACAAAGAAGTTAAAGA
>NMUG010001818.1:0-17046 GCA_002855965.1 Monotropa hypopitys | reverse complement strand
CCACCGCCGGTTCCCGAACCTTACCTCCACCGTCTGCTCACAACCACCGCTACCACATTCGGCCTTCACCGACTTTTATTACACAGAAACAACCCAGAAACCCTTAAATACGTCAAATTTCCAAAACCCAAATTGAAACCAAGGAAATCCGACCTCAAACCCCCAAACGGAAGGCTTCGATTTTCCAGAAACAGACGTCAATCGTAAGAACGGAATTATACTCTTGAAAGTTCATTTTAATTGGAGAAACATATAAAATGCAAACAAAGCTCAGAAAAGAACAAAAAAATGAATCGAATTGAAAACGTGGAAATCAGCTCAATACAAAGAATGGAATTCTACAAAATTTCGGAAAAAATTCGTGCGAATCGAATTATACTCTCCAATATGAATTTCAAAACTAAGAGAACAGACGAAAGTGAATCATAGAAACATATATGTCCAATGGAACAGAATCGAAAAACAGAAGAAGAAAAAGAACTCTTTGTCATGTATTGTTTAAACCCAAATGGGATTTTGATGATCCAAGGGGTTAGGGAAGGAGAGAGGGAGGACCAGGGAAGGAAATGGGCTTCGGAAGCAAAGAGAGAACGCTATTTATATACTTTGAGGATACTCTAAATGACGATATTGCCCTTCAATTCGAGGGGGTGGAGATGGTAAAATTGAATTGCGCCAAATGACATAATTTTTTTATTTGTTTTATTAAAAATAGGTATTATTAGATGTATTGTGATTTTAATATAATTTTTAGAAATAAAAAATTAAAAAATATGAACTAAAATTAAAAAAACAATAAAGTACTTTGGGGGGCTTTTAGTAAAACTCTTTAAGTACCTTGAAGTTACATCGCTAGGCCTTTTTATTAAAATAACTTGCATTATTGCTTTAAATGTCTTTGCATGTGACAATATTCTTTTATTAAAATAACCTATATTCTTGCTTGAATGACTTGCACGGGTGATGATATAATCGTTATGAATATTTGAAGAGTCATTCACCCTCAAGTTACCGCGTAAAATATCTTACATTAACGTGTAAATGATTTTTTTAAATCAAGAATACAACTATTGGGGATCAATGAATGACCCTTCACTCCCAATTTTTGTTAAAAGTATATAATTAAACACCACCAAACATAGCCAATAACTCTAAGCATTATAGTTGATGATAGACACACGATTTTGTATATTAGTGTGTCTATTTCCTTCTTTCTTATTACATTACTAGCGATAGTCTATGTCGATGGCACGAAATGATAAAATAGAAAGTGCAATACAATAACTAAATGTACGATGAAACTGTGGGTGTTAATAGTGCATTCGGTACTAATTCGTGCATTCGACACTCGTGATGAATGATAATACTCAATCCATATTTTCGGTATAACCCGTGCCGATAACACGTGGCAACAAAATAAAAATCGAAATACAATACCTAAAGGTACGCTGAAGCTTCGAGTGTTAGTAGTGTCTTTGGTACTCGATCCGTGTTTTCGATATAGACCGTGCAAATAAAAAATACAGTAACAAAAATATCAATCCTTACATCAAACGGATTAAAAAATATAGTAATAGAAAATGATACCAAATCTGATGTAATATGCTATATAATAGTAGATTGAAAAATATTTACGTTTGATGCCCGTTTTTTGCTATATATACAATTTTTGTAAGCAATAGTGGTCTGTATTTTATGTATAATTTTTTGCAAGCAATAGTGGTCTGTGATTGTCAAGAGAGAGACATACCTAAGTAATTATCCATTTGGTTGTGATGAGATTTGATTGCCAAGATTACTTGTATTAATTCCTATCAAATCTGGCCGTTCAATCACAATAAAGATAAGATCTAACGGACAAAAATATAAGCCAAAATATGTGGGTCCCGCGGACCATTGTATTCTGTATAATAGATATTATTTATTTATTTTTATTTAGTGCATATTTATGTTTAATGCATTTTTAATGTTTACACGTTTTTGTGTTTATTACTGCTTTTAGACAGATCTGAAAGACTCCCGAGCACCTCATGTTGTAAAGAATGTCTGCCAAAACTTAAATGATCATCCAAAGTGATAAAATCCGAGCCTCGAACTGAAAACTTCATCAAAATAAGCCAAGAGCAACAAAGTAGAGCCGCACATTATCGGTAACCCGTGCCAACTCGGTAACTGGTAATCAGCAACACAAAGGGAAGATACATGGGTCCGCGTTACCGGTAACCATGTACTGCAGGTTACCGGTAACTAGCACTTAAACAGAATATCTAGAGGTCCGGGTTCCCGGTAACCACATATTGCAGGTTATCGGTAACTAGCGCTCAGATGAAGATCTAGAGGTACACATTATCGGTAGCCTAGCGTGGTCAGTTATCCAGATGCAGATCCAGAGGTACATGTTACTAGTAACCTGGCATGGCCGGTTACCGGTAACTGGAGTTCGAAGAGTAGATCGTAAGCCTGGCATTATTGATACCCTAGCGTGGCCAGTTATCGGTAACCCAATCGTGCACACGAAATTGCAAACTTGGTTTATTTCAATAAGAGGGCATTTTAGTCATCTTAATGACATTTGGGAGGATACTAATAACCTAATTATGGTTATTATCATTATTATCATTGCATTGAGTAGGAGGCAATTTTTTTCTCTTCCATTCTTTTTGGTTCCGAATTTTCATATTTTTTCGTCTTCTTTTTGCTATTGAATCAGTTGGAATATCAAGTTTGAGAAAGTATCTCTTCAATCTAGTTTTGTTGATTTACGTCTTAATCTTTTAATTGACTTTTTATGGATTCAATCTCTCTTTTTCATGTTTTTAGATCTAGTTTTTCTATGAGTGAGTATTGCATTTCGGCACGGTTCGGGTGATGCACATACCATGTTTCATAGTATCAACGTTCTCATGTATTTCTTTTGATAAAAAAGAAGATTCACATTTAGGAATCCCTTCGGCTATTGAGTCCTATAGGTTCATGATCTTTGCCCATGGGTAGACAATGAACCTTGGCACCCATGGTTCTTAGTTCGTGAATCACAAGGTACTTTGATAGCCATTCAGTGGCTGTCACGCCCTAGATTTTCAAACCATTTTTTAAATTAAGTTTATAAAGGAAATAACTAAGCTATCACAATAGTACCCATCCACACATGTATGAAAATCCTAGCATGAATAAAAAAGAAGAAAGAAAAGTACAACTAAATAGTAGTGTAGAGAGATAGAGAAATACAAGTTTAAGTTCACAAAACCACCTACACTATTACAAGCTCAAAGGAGCCTAAATGAACATCAAATATAAAAAGGGGATTCTTCAAAAACTTTTCAAAAGCTCGATATGCATCAAGTCCTCCAAGGGAGAGATCAATACATGTGGAGATAAAAAGAAGGACGTGTCACGCCAAAGTAGGAAATACCTAGCATCTAGCATGTCCAAGACTAGCGTGGACTCATGCGTGAATGTAGAGCATGCGATACATGGCTATGTACAAGACTCAAAACAATGGCAATGATCCGACTACTATCATGTGACCACAATCAACTATCCAAAAGCCAACTCTTCTAAAGATGAACTACTATGTCAAGCATCCAAAATGAACATGCGCATGAGTTATTGTTCTCTTTTCGTAGTACAACGTGTTCCCTTTTATATTTAGTTCATCGATTTCATACAATGGATACACCTTGGAATCCCATGATAAGTCCATTCCAAGTTACCCCAATATTTCCATTCATCGTATTTGTCATGTAACGTTGATATGGTAGGATTGGTATAGTGGCCCGTCTACACACTAACCATTCCTCTCCGTCATTCCTCAAGTAACGTTGGGAGGGCTAAGTTACCCCCATTGTGCACAATGTCGTGAATGGCGCGACTATCCCGGGAATCCCATCATAAGTCCATTCCTATATCCAATATATATCGAACCCCTATCGTTGTTACATCACCGAGACAAAGCTAGTCAATCGCGTCATTCCAATTACTTCTTATCTCAAGTGGATTCATTTCGCATAATACATTTCCTAGTCGACGTTAGTAGTTCAATACGTGAGCCATCATTTCAATTCAATTCCATCCATGGCTTAACAATGCAATAGTTGACCCATTATGCGACCAATGTTCACTACACATGACCCATGTGCCAAATGCATCTGTTAAGCCTCAAACGTACTCAATTTCATACAGTTCAACTCAATTTGAACATGTGACCATGAATTGAACAAAATCCCTAAATGTAAATATTATGGTTCATACCAAATTTGGGGTTTTTCATTAGGACATCCAAAACATGAAATCGAACCTAGGGATAGTTAGATACACCCCTAGAGACTATAAACTCACCACTAATTTCATGATGCAAGCCCTTAACCCATACTATTTTCAACACATGATTAAGTACCAAACTCATGAAATGTTCAAGTATTCAAGGAGGGAGAAGAGAAGGCACAATCAAGTACAATAGTAGAGATAGATAGATCCTACCTCAAAGGAGCTTCAACAAATGCCTTTAACCCGAACTTCATAGGATAGCTTCAAAACCTAGGTTGCCGGAGAGAGCTCAAGGTCCTCTTCAAGGTTGAAAAAGGTGAAAACCTTCAATGGAATCTTGATTCCCTTAGATTTTAGAGAGAAGTGAGAGGTTTGGAGGAGTTTAGAGAGAGGTAGGAATGGACCAAAAAATAACAAAACTCGAAATTTTTAAGCCATTTACGGTCGCCTCGTCTGGACGGGAAACCCGTCGTCTAGACGACCACTCCACCCCGTCTTGACGGGAACCACCCATGGTCCGGACAAACACTCCTGAAGCATTTGCACCCTTTACTGCACGCCCGTCCGGAAGGCCATCCATCCTCGTCCGGCGCCCGGAAATGCTCCGAAACACTCTCGGCCCTTCCCGACACCACCTCGGACACTTCCCCAACATTCCTCGTGCCAAATCGACGTCATAAGGCTATCCTACACCCTTCCCAAAGGTCGCGAGCGTCGATTAACGTTTAATAAACGAATTAAATTCCAGAAAACATATTTAAAAAAATACGAGTCGCGACACCTTAACCACCTTAAAGGAATTTCGTCCCCAAAATTATCTAAGGTAAGAGTACAAACATCAATACAACTCAAATCAAAACCATTACAAGTTAAAACAATTCCGGATATTTATTACGAATTTCATCTTCACGCTCTCAAGTCGCCTCTTCGACACCATGATTGCACCATAAAATCTTCAACAATGGAATCGTCTTGCCCCGAAGCACTTGCTCTCTCGAATCAAGGACACGAATCGGCCTTTCTTAATACGATACATTGGCTTCAAGCTCCAAATTAGACCAGTCAATCACGTGAGATGGATCAGACTCGTACTTACGCAACATGGACACATGAAATACATCGTGCACATTCGAAATGTTAGACGACAATGCCAAGCGATATGCGACTTCTCCAATCTTCTCTATGATGTTGAAATGACCAATGAAACGCGTCGTGATCTTTCCTTTCTCCCCGAAGTGAGAAATACCACGACGAGGTGATACTTTGAGAAACACGTGATCTCCAACTTCAAATGACAAAGGAACACGGTGTCTATCGGCATAACTCTTGTAACGGCTTTGAGCGGTAAGCAACCTTTGACAAATCGACTTGATCTGCTCTGTAATCTGTTGCGTCATCTCCGGCCCAATAATCGTTGACTCTCCAATATCAATCCAACATATGGGCGATCTATATGGCCTACTATACAAGGCTTCGAACGGAGCCATACCGATACTAGAGTGATAACTGTTATTGTAGGCGAACTCTATCAACGGCAAATGATCGACCCAACTCCCATGAAAGTCCAATACGCATGCCCGTAGCATATCCTTAAGAATCGAATAGTGCACTCTGACTGGCCATCGGGCTACGGATGAAATGTTGTGCTGAACAAAAGCTTCGAACCCAAAGAACTCTATATACTACACCAAAAGTGAGATGTAAATCGCGGATCTCTATCGGACACAATGGATGAAGGAACTCCATGCAATCGAATAATTTCTCGGATGTACAACTGGCTCAACGAATCAACGGTCTGGGCAACTCGAATCGGCAAGAAGTGTGTGGTCTTCGTCAAACGATCAACGATAATCCAAATAGCATCGTGACCACCCGGAGACTTAGGCAAACCCGAAGCAAAATCCATCGTAACGTGCTCCCACTTTAATTAGGCAATCGGCAATGGTTGTAGCAAACCGGCGGGACATTGATGTTCGGTCTTGACTTGTTGATATGGGAGGCATCTAGCAACAAACATCAAGACATCTTTCTTCATACCTGGCCACCAAAACTGACGTTTGAGATCATGATATATTTTTGTTCCACTCGTATGAACGGCTAACGGCAGACGATGAAACTCGTGAAGAATACCTCCTTTGCAAGAATATGGAAAGAACTATCGGCCACAAAATCGCAAACTCGAATCCGCATGAATCATCCACCCTTGATGCGCATCTCTGCTAAGAAACTTCGCCCGAAAATCTAATACTTCTGAATCGTCAACTTGCGCCTTAATAACCCACCGAGATAATTCCGAATGAATCGACAAATTGCATAAGGTAGTTTTCTCCCCAATCTCTTTCGTATGCAAAAAATGAACCCAAATCTTCCATGGATTTCCAATCACCCACGGCCAAACTCGCGAGATGGGAAGACTTTCGACTCAACGCATCTGCAACCACGTTGGCCTTCCCGAATGATAATGCAACTCAAATTCATAATCTTCTAAGTGTTCCATCCACTATCGTTGTCGAAGATTCAACTCTTTTTGTATAACCAAGTACTTCAAGCTCTTATGATCGGAAAATACTTCAAACATTTCTCCGTAAAGGTAGTTACGCCACATCTTGAATGCAAAAACAATAGCCACAAGCTCAAAATCATGGGTAGGATAGTTTTTCTTATGCTCCTTCAATTGCCTCGAACCATATACCACAACCTTCCCATCTTGTATAAGAACAAAACTCAAACCATCGTGTGAAGTGTCACAATAAACTGCATAACCCGCTCCCCGTTCCGGTACAATAAGGATAGGAGCTGTAGTTAACCGACTCTTCAATTCCTCGAATGCAGCCTCACAAGAATCATCCCTAATAAAAGGAACACCATTTCGTGTCAAATGCGTCATAGGAGCTGCTATGCGAGAAAAATCAAGAACAAAGCATTTGGAGTAACTAGCAAGACAAAGGGAACTACGGATATCAAATACGTTCTTCGGACACGGCCATAAAGAAACGACATCAATCTTGCTTGGATCCATAGACACCCCTCCATTGGAGATGACATGGCCAAGAAACTTCACTTCGGGGAGCAAAAACTCACATTCTGAGTTTGGCATACAAACGGTGCTCTCGCAACAACTCCAACACAACACGAAGATGAATCTAGTGCTATTCCTCCAATGCCGAATAAACGAGAAGATCATCCACGAACACCAAAAAAACGATCGAGATGGATACGAAAGATACGGTTCATGAGATCCATGAACATTGCAGGGCATTCTTCAAACCGAACGGCATGACAACAAACTCGTAGTGACCATAACGTGTATGAAAATCCGTCTTCGGAATACCCTCCGCATGGACTCGCAACTGATGATAACCCGAACGTAAGTCGATTTTTGAAAAACATGTGGAACCATGAAGTTGATCAAATAAATCATCGATCCTTGGCATAGGGTATTTGTTCATGATGGTGACACGATCCAATTTTCGGTAGTCGATACACAAACGCAACGAACCATCTTTTTTCTTGGCAAACAAAGCTGGAGCACCCCATGGCGATGAACTAGGGCGAATGAAATCCAACTCATACAACTCTTGCAATTCGGACTTCAACTCCCGCAACTCCGCCGGCACGAAACGATAAGGTGGAACCGAAATGGGAGACGTTCCCAGCAACAAATCAATACAAAACTCAACTTCCCGACTAGGAGGCTGATTAGCCCCTAAACTTGTACTATCTATAGACTAATTCTTGTTCTCGATGCATGTTGTTGTTGTTTATTCTCTAAAATCCATGGAATAATCTGCTTGGTGGAAGAATTGTTGTCTTAACAAGTTTCAGGGATAATATGCGTGATTGAAAGCATTGGAAGTGATTTGGGATTGATCGGAAGCTCGAAGAAGAAATTAATACATGCTGTCAGACGTATCTCGCACTATTCGGACACCTGCACCGGTGCACTTATTTCCTCAACCGGTGAAGTTCATGTGTGCACCGGTGCATACCTTGAATATTTGATACAATCGGTTCACCATGTGTGAACCAAGGAAGCATTGTGAACAGGGCAAATTTCCAGCGGTGCAGCAACTGGTGCAAGCAGCCGCCCAAACTAGCCAATCAAATCATTCTACACCGGTGCAGGATATCTGTGCACCGGTGCACAGTTGCCAGATGTGTTGGAAATTGTGTTTTTAATTATAATCTTGGTGATTTCCTAGGAACTATTTAAGGGGAGCCACGACTTTTGGATGGAGGATTGAACATTTTAGGGTTTATCTTGGTGGCTACTCTTCTCTCTAATTTATCTCTCTCCCTTTCTCCTCTCTCTCTAGCATTTCCATTGAAGGTGAAGCATCAATTGTAATTTTCCTATAGCTTCCATTGATTTTCTGCAGAATTTCTCTTTGGTAAAGTTGTAAGCAAGACCTTTCTCTACATTGCTATCTTTTCTATTTTCTAATTTGCTCAAGTTTTATGTTAGATATTTTTCCTAGTGCTTGCATGGCTCAAATAATGTGTGAGTAGTCCCCTTGGGGTGGACATGGGGCCATTCTCCCCTTGGTCCTAATGGTTTTGCACACTCCTTGACCTTGTGGTACTTGTATGGAATGCCTTAGATGAACCTCCTATTTTTGGTCCTTAGCACTTGTGTTATCACCTTGACCGGGCGTTGTCAAGCCCCTTGACACGCTAGGTTCTTGGTGTGATATCCTAGTTGTTGATGGATGCATGGCTATATGGAAGTTGATCCTAGGTATTTTATATCTTTCCCCACAAGATGTTTTTATTGAATAGTGTTTCAAATGACGGCCACGTCTTGGCCTTAGTTTGGTGATGTCAAGGATGTGTAGACCATTAGTATCTTGGGCGAATGCCCCATAGCTGTTCCCTCTTTTAGTTAAATTACATTTTACATTAAAATCCCTGAAACCATTTGTAAACATCAACTCAAACGTGGAATTTGGTTGGCTACCTATCACCATAAATCAAAAAATCCCCAAAAGAAGTACTTTGATTCACATTGGACCGACCCCTCCTTGTGGATTTGACCTCGGACTCTCAGAGTATTGTGCTATGTGCATATCAGCCCTACACTTTGGGCTGTCTCACATTAGATACACTTGAGGGCGTAAAGCATTTTTGGCGCCGTTGCCGGGGAGGCGACGTCTTATTGTGTTTGAAGTTTCTTTTGGAATAAAAAACAATCTTCTCAAATAATTTTCAAGAGGGGGCCATTGGTCTATGTACGGATACATTCGTGACCAAAATCATAGACTTGTGCGAAATCCTACTCCCCCTATCGAACCAATGGAAGAAGACGCAAACAACAATTTGGCTAGAAACAATAATTTGGTTGTCCACGGGAGAACTATGCGAGACTATCTTAATCCGAATCGCATGACTCCACTCTCTTGCATAGTTAACCCAACGGACAATGCCAATACAATCTTCACTGTCAAAGCCCCACATCTCCAAATGCTACCCCATTTCCATGAGATGCAAACTAAAAATCATTATCTCCACATGCGAGATTTTGAGGAGGTTGTGGACACAATTTGTAATAATCCAAATCAACTCCCATCCGCAAGGATGAAGCTCTTTCCATTCTCTCTTAAGGACCAAGCCAAAAGTTGGCTTAACTCGCTTAAGGTGCAATCCATTGTCACTTGGGAGGATATGCAAGGAGAGTTTTACAAAAAGTTTTTCCCGCTCCATCGTACTTGGGCTTTAAAGAAATTGATCATATCTTTCACCGAAAAGGATGGTGAGTCTTTAGGAGCATGTTGGGAACGTAACAAAGACTTATTGAATGTCGTGCCACATCATGGGTTTGATGATGCCTAACGGGTGGGTTACTTCTATGAGGACATTTCGCAACGAAATCGCCAATTCATTGACATGATGTGTAACGGAACATTCTTGGATAAAGGGCCCACCGAAGCCTTAGATTACTTTGATTTCTTGGCAGAGAATAACCAATCTTGGGATTACTATGATCCTAATGATAGGACTTATCCTTCCTCAAGTCAAGGCCAAGGTGTGGCCATGAAACATCATCTCCGTGACCAAGACGACTTGTCATTGAGGGTTGCACAACTTACTCGGAAAATTGAGAGCCTTGAGGTCAATAAGCTCAATCCCGTAGCTTTTGTGGCTAACGTGGAATCATGTGCCATTTGCGATACAAACGGGCATGATACCGAGAAGTGCCCAACTTTACCCATTGTCAAGGACCTCCTTTCAACCACCGACCAAACCGATGTAAATTCTATCAACAGCTTTCCTCGAAATGTTTCATTGTCGGGTGATTACAATCCGAATTGAGGAATCATCCTCGATTGAGTTGGGGGAATCAATACAATCAAGGACCAAATCATAGGTCCCCACAATATCCTAACCAAACCTCTGCCAAGATATTGCTCAGATACCTCTGTCAAGATATTGCTCAGATATTGCTACAAGATAGTGCTACAAGATATTGCTAAGATATTGCTACAAGATATTGCTACAAGATATTGCTAAGATATCGCTCTAGATACCGCAGTTGAGCTATTGTTCAGATACCGCAGTTGAGATATTGCTCAGATACCGGTATCTAGGTACCGCTAAGATACCTCTGTCAATATATTGCTAAGATATCGGTATCTTAGCAATATCACAGAACTTCAAATGTTCTCTGCAATTGTCTTGGGTTTGTATTTTAAACTGATTTTCCTCGAACTACTATAGCAAAACTTGATTGTTTTGAACCAAATTTTAAATATAAGAACTAGATATGATTTTAAACAACACTGTATTTTTAGATTTTAGAAACATTACCCCAATCGGAAGAAATAAAATCAGAAAGATTACCACAGACTTGAATTCTCCTTCTCCCTTCTACTATTCACCTTCTCATACCCAACTCTCAGCAATAAATCATCTATCCTTTCACGAACAACCCTGTCTCTCTCTCTCTCTCTCTCAAATTCTCTCAGACTTCTCTTCTCAATACAAGATATGATTTATCTTTAGAATTGACAATTTAGTTCTGAGTTAAATGACTTATACAACTTGTTTTACGTTATATCCAATGTTCTGTAATTCATAGCTACACTTGCTCATCACCACAGCTTGAAAACACAATTCATGCAGCTGCTCTTCTCCATCCTTCCCACACGTAGCATTCATATATATAACTTGTATCAGACTTTTCTCTTCACAATAATTTCTCGTTGCCACGTTTACACACGTGATCAACACCTCAGTAGCTGAATTTCCATTTTACTTCTAAATTAAAGATTTTGTCCTTAACTCTCAATCTTTGCTCTAAAACCCCTAGAGCTTATTGTACTTTTGAATTAGTTGTATATTATTTTTAATTGTCTTTAGTAATTCTGATAAACTCACAATACTTTCCAAAATTATTTATTAACCCACTAACCACATTAGATAATATTATTAATTATCTAAAACCCCAATTATTAGCTATTAATAATTCTTAATTATGATAAGGGTCTCACAACCTCTCTGCTGGTACTGCTGCACTGGTCTAATAGGGGCGACACCTCCACTAGCACGAGAAGAATGACCCGAACTAGTTGGTCCTGACTGGATAGGGTGCTGATGCCCAACCTGCGAGTGCTGTGCTGAACCTGCATCACTACGACCACCGGCGCTTCTCGGACAGTCTCTGGATATGTGACCCGCCTGGCCACACTCAAGACAGGAAGAAGCTCTGCACTCTGATCGTATTTGTCCCGTCTGATGACATCGATGACAGATAACTGGACCCCGCACTGAACCCGCACTATCCTGTGATCTCTGGCCCCCCAAAAAGTGAGACTACTCCCGTTGGCATTTCTTCCCAAAACTTCTCGATGATGAACTAGAAGTAGATACCTGACGACATGACTCCCGTATCTTCACTTGCCTGCAAGACTCTCTCTTTGGCTCGATGGCTCTAGCACACTCCACCATGTCGGCAAAATGGCAGATCCGTTGGCTCATCACTAGCCATTGGACCGAAGAATAAAGGCCCTTCTCAAAGTGCTTGCACTTCTTCTCCTCGGAGGTCACCAAATCAGTAGCAAACCTGGACAACGCTTGGAATTTCATAGTATACTGGCACACAGTCATAGTCATCTGCTCCAACCTCTCGAACTGCTCACGGAGCTGATCCCTGAAACTCTCTGGAAAGTACTGTCCCTCAAAGACAGACTGCAACTCGGCTTATGACATACACTGAATGGGATTGATGATGGAATGTGGATCGACATCTCTATTAGCGAGAAAACTCCCCCGACACATCTCAAGAATAGAACTCCACCATTGGCTCGCCTCACCTGTCAGCTGATATGTGGCAAAAAATCCACAGCTTGTCCTCCACTATCTCCAATGTATCAAGCACCTTTCATATCTCGAATAACCAGTGATCCACCTCAAGTAGATCTCCCTCATCATTGAACTTTGGGGGATCCATGCAACGGAACTCCCGCAAAGCCTCGATATTGCGATTGCTCGCATTCTCCCACGGAGCACCAAAACCATGACTAGCTTCGACCATGGCAGCCGCAAGCTCTCTAGCAAATTGACTGGGGGCAACAAGCCCTTCTGGAACTAGAACAAAAATAGCCGGAGGTGCATCATCCTCCACACCACGCATCCGATCATTGACTTCCTCGCTAACAACGTCAGGGGCATACGCACCCCCACGACCATGGCCCCTTCCGATAACACGACGAGGAGCCATTTCTACAAGAGAGGATCATGAAATCATAAGAAAGAGTACGCAAGACAAGGCTCAAAGAATATACTCAACCAACAACACATGGATCAATCAAGAGAAGAGATCACCCAACAAGATCCTTGAAGGATTCAAACAACAATAGAATCAATCAATAGGGCTATACCCCAGGGGAGAAACAATGCATGAAGTGTTACTCATCATACCACAAGTGCCTATAGATCATGCCAATGTATGCTCTATACATTCACAACACATTCTAGATAATGCAACATAATACACCATGCAACCCATAGAGACTAAGAGTATCCCCAAAGGCCTAAGTTTTCGAAACCAAAAGCTCTGATACCAAGTCGTCATGCCCTGGATTTTCAAACCAGTTTTTTAAATTAAGTTTATAAAGGAAATAACTAAGCTATCAAAATATTACCCATCCACACATGTATAAAATCCTAACATGAATAAGAAAGAAGGAAGAAAACTACAACTAAACAGTAGTGTAGAGAGATAGAGAGATACAAGTTTAAGTTCACAAAACCACCTACACTATGCATCAAGTTCTCCAAGGGAGGGATCAAGACCTGTGGAGATAAAAAGAAGGGGGTGTCCCACCAAAGTAGGAAATACCTATCATCTAGCATGTACAAGACTGGTATGGACTCGTCTGTGAATGTAGAGCATGTGATACATGGCTATGTACAAGACTCAAAACAATGGCAATGATTCGACTACTATCATGTGACCAAAATCAACTATCCAAAAGCCAACACTTCTGAAGATGAACTACTATGCCAAGCATCCAAAATGAACATGCGCATGAGTTATTATTCTCTTTCTGTAGTACAACATGTTCCCATTTATATTTAGTTTATCGATTTCATACAATGGATACACCTTGGAATCCCATCATAAGTCCATTCCAAGTTATCCCAATATTTCTGTTCATCGTATTTGTCGTATAACGTTGATAGGGTAGGATTGGTATAGTGGCCCGTCGACACACTAACCATTCCTCTCCGTCATTCCCCAAGTAACGTTGGGAGGGCTAAGTTACCCACATTGTGCACAATGTCGTCAATGGCGCAACCATCCCAAGAATCCCATCATAAGTCCATTCCCATATCTAACATATATCGAACCCCTATCGTTGTTACATCACCTAGCCAAAGCTAGTCAATTGTGTAATTCCAATTACTTCTTATCTCAAGTGGATTCATTTATCATAATACATTTCCTAGCCGACGTTAGTAGTTCAATACGTGAGCCATCATTTCAATTCCATTCCATCCATGGCTTAACAATGCAATAGTTGACCTATTATGCGACCAATGTTCACTACACATGACTCATGTGCCAAAGCAAACCAAGACTAAAGTAGTTTTCATAATTCACATACTATAGAGAGAATGAATGAGCATATATCATTGATGAGCATTTTTACATTACAAAAAACAAATGATTCTGCTACTACAAACATCCCATTGAGGCATTCAAAACAATAAAACTAACTCTAGAATGACCATGTACCTTCAGACCAAACCTAATGCCAGCGATCAACCACCAAATCCGTACAGAGTCCTTCTCGACCTCTTGATAGAATATACGCACCAAACCGAACGTCAGTGGTCTCCCAATCAATACCACAGATCTTCTATACATATGTGCACCAACTCTTACTCGTCAATCCATTGGTTTCCGAGGGTCTATATTGAGTAGCTTTGCAAAATCTGAGATGCAACTGCTATAGGGGTTTGATGAAGCTAATCTTCGATACAGGGGTTACATATCAATAGACCTGTGACTGAGGTTCCTGAAAATTGTATCAGTATTCTCAGAAAAGCAAGGAAAGATGGCGAGATTGTTTCAATCTCAGTCGAACATTTTATCATGAGAAAGGTTTTAAGTGGAAACCTAAATATGAATCGATTAGGGTTTTCTAAAGGGATGGGACATGGAAAATCAAAATTACAAAGACAATGCGAAATCTAGAACTCAAAAATCACAGAGTAAAAGGGTTTTACTTGTGTGAATATCTAATTTATTTATCGCCAAAACACGGAGGTTATCTATTGAATATGATTGTATTCCTTGATCACCACTCGAATATGTTCGCGCTTGCAAGACATGTCTTGCATGGACTGTAACCTGTAATTTGAGTCGACAAGGAATGTGGCAGTGAAGAGGGCATCAATGTGGCTAGAGATCGCGCCTGCGGGACATTCGATTCTTATGAAACTGATGTGTGAAGAGGTAGTGGAGGCGGTCGCCAGAGAAGGGTCATCGTCGGAGAGTAGATCGATGGACACATGAGAAGAGAAGTTTGGGTTTTGAATGCTATCGTACCGAGAGAAGATGGTATGAGTTTTGAATGCAAAGGGAGTGGAAATGGGTAGTGGATCGAGTGTTTCGAGGGCGGTAGATGCGAGTGTCAACCAATCCCAACCCACCGTTGCACGCACACAGGTACTCAGTCGGCGGTCTTCCTCTTTGCCATCTCCGTCTCCGGTGGTGAGTACCTCTGTAATACCCATACCTATTTTTAATATTTTAAAAATAAAATGTACCTATTTTTATTTAAAATAGGGGAGGAGTAATTTATATTTTAAGTGGGTAAAAATAATAATAAGGAAGGAAAATAAATAAGGGTGTAAAGAGGTTTTAAGAAAATAATAAAATAATATAAGTATATAAATAAAAGAATATTCTTTTAGTTATATATATAGATTTTATATATAAGAGAATGGCTTGTAAGGGGAATTAACCTTTTAAGTGAAGGACAATTTGGTAAAAATATGAGAAATCTGATTAAGGGAGTATAAATAGGCTTTATACTCCCATTAGGATTGATATGTATCCTTGGGAGGCCATTAGAGGTGATTATAGAGAGAGTTTGGGAGAAATCCTCAAATCAAGGTGATAAATCAAGTTCTTTGGAGTTCAATCCTTCACAAAGGTTGTAGCCAACATCCAAAGGTAAAAATCTATGTTTTTAGTTTTCTCAAATTCGTACTGATTAAGCCCAGATTAGTGTTTTTCTGCTAATCTCGATTAAGGGCAGATTAGTAGATCCCCCTTGGTAAAAATTATGATTTGAGTAATTTAAACCTTGTTTTTAAAGTCCAATCTCACATATGATTCAAGGGTGATCTAGTACTACATCTTAGTATGTTTATTTTTATGATTTGAAGCCTCTAAAATCGAGATTTTATGAAAAAAATTATGAAAACCCGAAGTGGGATTAAGAAGATTTTCGATCTGCTGAAATCTGCACTGACCGGTATGCAAACCAGTATACCGGGCGGCATGCCGGTCGCGTACTGGTCTTAAGGATTTTTGGCCCAGAACCCTTAGTGTATGTCACGCAAAAATTATAACTAACCGGCATGCCGGCCGGCATGCCGGGCGGTACATCGGTTATGGTACCGGTTATCGTACCGGTTTTGGTTGAAATTAGACAGTAGGGTTGGTTGTCACGAAAAACAGAAAATTTGTATTAACCGGCATGCCGGCCGGCATGCCGGGCGGTATACCGGGTCTGTACCGGTTTCCCTACCGGTTTTGAAAATTTTTGAGAAAAAGGAATTTTGGGAAATTATCATTTTTAGAATAATGATAAATATATTTTAAAAATATTTCAGAGGTGGCAGAGGCTAAATAATCAGTGGTGATTATTTTAATAAATTATCAAGGTTAATTATTAAGAAAGAAGCCTTATATCCTCGTATATGTGTACAGGAGATCAGCCGGAGTGTGCTAGGGCGACCCGCTAGATTTGCTTGTTAAGCTCGCTTACCTTGGTGAGTGTGTAGATTCCTTACTTCATAGAATCGTATATTTATATGATTACATGCTATAATGTCTTTGCGTTGTTTAATTTCACCTTGCTTGACGATACATGTTAAATGCCTTGTTGTTGGTAGACTTGGAGAATTGATGGAATCTATTTAATTGTTCCTTGATGACTGAAAAAGCATGTTTAGACTTGTGAATAACTGATGCTAAATTGAGATAACCTCGCATGCTTCATTTAAATTAAAAGTATGATTGATTCAATGTATGTTTAGATACAT
>NMUG010001817.1:0-17050 GCA_002855965.1 Monotropa hypopitys | reverse complement strand
AATTAATTAATTCATTGTGTATTTTTCATATATGTATAGATAATGGTGTATTACTTAAATTGTTATAATATAAATATACTTTGATGAAGAAAATAATTCATGATGATGATTAGTCAGATGATTATGCTAGAGGATTCAAGTCTTGATTTGTATTTCTTATAGTAATAAACTTATATCATCTCGAACACACTAGGCAAATAAAGAATGTATATTTTTTTATAAAGATGACTAGTAAAAATAAAAAGTAAGGTTGAAATATGTAGATAAAAAAGTAAATGAGAAAAATAAAGAATGTAATTTTTTTTGTAGTTTTGGTTAAGAAAAAAAATGATGTATTCCACCATTAAGAATTCTCTCACTCCCCTCACCCAAAAGCAACAACACAGCTTCTTTTCTTGCCCCGCTCCTCCGCCTGATTCGTTTGCGACCGTCACTCGCTCCTCCTATGTTTAGTGATAATTTCTTGTTGCGGTTGTAGGTCAATTTTCTCGTAGTGAAAACTCCTTATTACAGAAACCATTTTTGAAAACTCCTTATTACAGAAATCATTTTCAAATTCCAAGTAACTTATTTTGTTAAATATTAAAAAATATCAATATTTTTAAAGGCATAATTTAGGCCAAAATGTACCATAGTATGTCTGGTGGGAGAAATTTTTAGATGCCAAGATGATACCATGTGGTGGTGTTCTACGTGAACTCAAAAACTTTTCATCTGGTGTGGTGACTCATTAATGAAAAATACCATGTATATGATGTCTGGTATTAATCTTGGAAAATATAATAAGTAATGATGAAACAGTGACAGTTCCATGACTTTCAAGTTGAGACAGAGATCATAAATGAACTTCAAAAAGAAACCAGCAAAAAATGACTTGAATCCGCAATGTACACATAGTAAACTCTACCTTCAACTGAACACATCTCATCATCATCATCAAATTAACTTTTCTTCAAGAACAGTTCACTAATAATCCAAATCCTAAAACATGTATCAAAAAACTAAACGAAAACCTCATTTTCTCTGCATTTCTCCTACGTTCTAAACCCATTACAGAAAATAAATAAACTGAGAGACATCGTAATCAAATCCACTTTCTCTACGAAAGAAACTACCCAGAATGATCCTCCCAGGACCTATCAAAACTTCAAACGAAACCCAACCTTCTCTCCATTTCTATGTTCCAGATTCAACCCCAATGACCCGAAACTCCAAAACTCGTACATTTACCATCACAGAGGAGAGAATAGATGCCCTACAAACGGAGGGAAAGGTCGAGGTTAACGTCGTCATTGTTGGTAGGAGATAAAGATTCATGGGTTGAGCTGGATCCTCCACCGTAGACGACGAGGGGAGCTGAAGTGTAGACATGAAAAAACGGGCCTCGGATTGGTTCCCGCCAATAAGCACCGGCCGCATTTGGATCAACGGCGAAAGAGGGGTCGTTGATCTGGCTATTATTTGTGTCGGTAGTTGTACGTTCGGCGTTAAAAGGCTTCCGAGCAGCTGCGCGTTCGCGCTTGTGAGCGTTCTGATGTCCGCCGAGGGCTTGTGAGGTGTAGAACTTTCGAGGGCAGTAGAGGCACGAGAACATCCGAGAAGATGACGGGGTTTGTTTTCCGGTAGAGGGTTCATTGGGTTTTTTCAGGAAGTCATAGAGAGCTTGGTCCGCCATTGTTGCACCTCTCAGAAGGTTCAGAGAGCGAGTGACAGAGAGATAGAGGGAGGAGGAGGAGGGACAGAGGCAGAAGAGTGTGTGGGTTTATATTGAGGGTTTTGTTTTGTTTGTATCTGTTCAAAAGCTTCCGCCAATATGATTGGTTTCTCGGGAATGGACGATACTGCCCTTGTAAATTTGTAATGGATAGAAATGGATTAAGCCTACATGATACAAATTCGAGTAAAATCAAAGAGAGGGTAAAAATGGTAGTAGGAAAAAGAAAGGGGTGTTGGTGGTTAAGAATCAGAGGGGACGTGGTGATCTGGAAAAGGACAGAGAGTGGCAACACCTGCTGCTTTCATAGGTGCGTATGTGTTATGTCGGACACCCCAAAACCAGTAATTCGTTTTGTCCTCTTCACTCTCACAGTACTCATCCCTCATCATGTACAGAAGAGAGAGAGGGAGTGAGTGAGAGATGAATGAAAATAGGAGACGGCGACACGTATATCCATGTGAGAATGGAAACTGGAGAATATCGAACCAATCATGGAACAAGTTTCCAAAAGTGTAATGTATTCAGGTATCAGAGGTCACACATTGGAGGCGTCTAGTGCTATACCACTATTGGCAATTACCCATAGCAAGTTACGTAGACAAGACCCAGTATATAGTTATATATATATAACCAAATATAAGGGAAGAGATGACATGTGATGAGTCGAAGTAGGGAAGGTGACTGGCTCGAGCCACCTTAACATGGAGAGAAAACATAAAGATTAGTCCACACATGACGCATTCCCGGAGATGATGAATTGTAGATTATTTATGTGAGAGAAAGGGTGGGGTGAGGAGTGGGGAGGAGAGGGAAAATCTTTGACGAAGGAAAATGATGGCATCTTTAGTTACTATGGGATAAGGGAGAGTTAGAATTTTTTCCTTAATGGTTATATTCTGGGGCCATGTAATATGGCGGCATTGCTCAACCAGTCCTACATCAAACCAATAATAAGCCAATGGCTCTATACTACACAGGGTTTTGATTTTCTAATCATGACGGCAACCATAAAAGATACCTAGTTGCTCTTCGTGGGTCTCGCACCACGTGTGCCGGAGGAGTCCGTGTGACGCTCTGGCATTAATTGCAAGGCAAGTCCTATGAATGTCAAAGACACACATAATAGTTACAAAACACTAACACCACAATTCTCAATAATTACCTTAACCTCACACCTCAAGTATAATTTCATTTAAACACATGGTCCCCTAACTCGTACCTACAACCTAAGTTCTGATACCAAGTTGTAATTTCTAAAAAATGCAGACTTTAAAATTTTGCTTCAATAAAAATCCTCAATTAACACGTTCCCAAAATAATAAAACCAAACCAAGTGTAAAAATTAAAACCTCTAAGAAGAAACCATAATTACTTCAATTGTTCACTAGCCTCAGAATAATGACAATGTGCTAAAAGTAACTAAACTATGATATAAAACTTTAACCACAAGTCCTCGAATAAGTAACAGTACAATTCTACCAAAAATGTTAATGGAAAGCACAAGAGTAACAATCCTCAATGTCCATGACGTCAACCAAAAGTCATCATCCAACCATCTTCCTTTCCTCAGTTTCGTAGTGGACCTTTAAATGAAATACATATTTCCAAGACAAACACAAGGAAACAGAGTGTAAATATAATATTTTAACTTCCAAAACTCAAGCAACATAATTATCAATATTATGCATTTATGAATCATTTCTCTTTAATTAACAAGTGTATCACCTGCATTATTCTTTCACATGTGTTGGCCGAAGCCCTTTTTAAAATGATTTAAGCATCTCATGCCCTGAAAATAGCTATTGATATAAGCAATAGTTCGTATGCCCCGCGCAACCGTTTGACTTACTTAGGTTGCCAACAATTAGACTCACTCAGGTTGTCAATAACGACACACGTCCCACGCAGGCCATGCATAATACATACATATATATTATGCTTATCCATATCTCATAGTATGCATCTCATTAATTTCATGTCATTCTCATATCATGCTCAACATTTCATATTATCAACAAGTGTAACAAGAATAATTATCAATTAAAATGTTATAAGCCTACACTCACCAATACTGTTTTTTTCAAACCTTCTACTTGCCTTTGAGCGAGGCCTCACTGCCTTCCTCAAGTGTCCCTATCAAAACAACTATAATTTTAGTTCGCATGATATATATATATATAAATTAGCAAGAGAAAATGAAAGCATTAAATCAAATTAAACCAACCTTTGATATGGTTTACCTCACAATTTACCAATTAAATAAAAAACTATTTTTAAACTGCTCATTAGGTCCCCAAAATATTCCCTAAAATCTTCCATAAACGTTCTAGAACCAACCTAGAACCAAACTCCTCAAAACCCCCAAAAATCACTTTCGCTCGAGCAAACTGTCGAGCGAAAACAGTTTCGCTCGAGCGAATATGTTCGCTCGACTCCAGTGGTTTTGACAAAACCAACCGCTCGAAGGGTCGCTCGAGCCTGGGAGGTCGTTCGAGCGAAATGTGCCTGGCTCGAGCGAATTTGCATGTTTCAGAAATTAATGTTGGCGATTTATCGATCTAACTCTTTTCCAACTCCCACAAACTCAATTTTTGTGCCTAAAATCTAAAAAATAATTCATACCAAAGGGTTCTAAACATATGTAGACTAGACATACTTGATTTGTGGCATTAACCAACTCATAAACACCCTCAAATCTCAATAAACATCTTCTAAACCTATATTTTTTTTTCAAAAACAAGATTAGTGAAAAGATCTTAGATCTAGTCCACATTTGAAGTAATATAAACACAAAATTTATATCATTAGATTCGTGATTACCTTAGGAACAAAGTTGTAGAAGACTTATTCTTCAAATCTTCACTCTAAATCTTCCAAATCCTTGAATCTTCACTAATCCCCTTTGGAACCCTAGCCTCCCTTTTCTCTCAACTCTTCAACACACTTAGAAAATAATGAGAGATTAACCTAATGACACTCCTAATGCAGATATTTAATCCATTTTACTTCCTTACCCTTCCACTAATCCATGAATTTACCCTTGTATATCATTATTCTCTCTTTTAATACACTTATATTCTTTTAAGCATATTTTATTAAGTTCAAACCCCTTACTTATTTCCTTGGTTTATACTTAACATGAAGTATAAAAATCCTTCCAATCCTCCTTGAAAATTATTAAAACGTCTTATAATTTATTAAATCAAAGAAACGGGTATTACAACTCCTTCCCCCTTAAAAAATTTCGCCCCCGAAATTTAAAGTAAGTAAAGTAGAATACCTGTAAATAGGTGCGAATATTTCTTCCGCATTACATCCTCACTTTCCCACGTCGCTTCCTCAACTCCATGATTTTGCCATAGAATCTTGACTAAAGGAATAACCTTGGAGCGTAGCACTTGCTCCTTGTGGTCCAAAATCTTCACCGGCATCTCCTCGTAAGACAAATCCTCATGCAACTCCTTTAAGTTATTGATAAATAATTTTTAAGGAAACATTACAGTCAGTAACAGCAAATCTTTAATTAATAATAAGAGCTCTAGAAGGTTTTTTCATATATGATTTTTATGTTACCACAGGGGACAAGCCGGAATCATCGAAGGCTGCTCAGTAGGAGTACTAGCGCGAGATCACCTTCTTGGTAAGTGTGTAGATGCCTTTTCATATATGTGTTTGGTTGTGTAGGTTGCTAGCTGTACGTGTTAGATGATTTCATGCTTGGAATGTTACCCGATATTCTGTGGTTTGTGTTGAATATATGCGAAATATGCTTTTCCGCTTTTATTCCATATAAGTACAAATACAAGTATGAATGCAAGCATGATTGAGGATTAAAATATGGTGTCATTGGGCACGGAACTGTGGGCATATAAGATGTCGAATTAACTGTGGGCATATAAGATGTCGAATTAACTGTGGGTATATAAGATGTCGAATTAACTGTGGGCATATAAGATGTCGATTTTATATATGGTGCCATTGGGCACGGAACTGTGGCATATAAGATGTCGATTTACTATAAGGTGCTATGGGCACGGTTAGAAAGAATATATGGACAATGGCATGTTTACGTGATAGTTGGGAGAGAGACGTCACCCCTTGGACAGTTGCATGTTTACGTGACAGAAGGGGAGAGGCACAACCCCTTAGTTACTTGTTCGTTATTTGTACCTCATTGTTTAGTTGCTGCTCTTACATTTCAAGTATATATATAGGTGTTGTATCTAACATTCCTGGATATCTTTTGCTGTTGTGTTGCAATTTATATCCAGGTCAGGAGGAGGAGTAGGTTCACATGCCATCCATTGCCGAGTTGCCACTTGCAGGGTCAGTTTAGTTGGGGTTGTTCCATACTGGAGAGTTTCTTTTTCAGTTGTTTTTTTATCAGCAGTAGTGGTTTTTGAGATTAGAGTGTTATTTTTCTAGCAGTTTAGAGGTTTGAGAGTTAATGTTTTGTTAGTGGTATTTTGTTAGACCACTTGACTTGGAGTTTCATTTTATTAGTACTTCCGTTGGAAATTTTTATGTTGAAAAAAAAGAAAAAAATATGAGATGACTGTTAGTATATCACTGGAGTTTTCAATTTTGATGCTTGTTTGGTCATGTACCCGTTGTCAGTTTATATATTTTTATTATATTCTGGAATGGGTCGTGACACCCAGCTTTGGCCTGGGCAGTAATGCTTCCCCGGGACGAGGAACATCTCCCAGAATCCGAAGACGAACTCTTCTCTGCCGGACTGACGACGATGCTTCAGGTACTACCTTTTGCTTTTTGCTAAGTTCTCATTTTGGATAAAATTTCCATAACTTGTTTGCTTCGGTATTTGCAGGGAATTCAGAACACCTATGCCGCTTGGTCCAAGACGGTTGCCCGGGAGGCTACTTTGGCCAAGGAAGTGGGACTCCAGAAGAAGGCTGAAGAGGGGGTGAAGTCCGGACTAGCAGAGAAGACTGTGCTCCAGGACAAACTTAAGGATGCTAAGCAGGCAAGGAGTGAGGCGGTGAAGGCCTTGGAGGCAGAAAAGAAAGCTCGTGCTGAGGATGTGGAGGCTTTGGAGGCGGAGAAGAAGGCTCGAGCTGATGATGCGGAGAAGCATAAGGCATAGGTGGAGGAGGCTGATGCCGCGGGGTACGATGCTAATTTCTCCCAGGCAGGGGATGAGTATCAGAAACAAGTGGAGTTGGCCATTCGGAAAGGGTACCTGCAAGGTCTCGATGTTGCGGGTGTTCCGGCTGACTCTCAACTACGGACACCTTTTCCTCCGGCAACCTCTGCCGCTCAGACGGCTGATCCCCCAAACGTAGAGTAATAGTATAATCTGGTACAGTGCGCCGTAGATGCCCATTTTGCCTCTTGTTTTGAAAAGAAATTTGTAATGCCTCGTATCTTTTGTTTTTGTACCGGACTGAACTGGAGCAGAACTTCTTGTTTCAGTTTTTGTAAATATGAATGAAAATCTGGTGATAGTGGTTGCTTGCTTCATTCCTGTGTGTACGCTTTTGTTGTGATGTATGTGCCCCCATTTGAATATGGGCGAAGTAATTCTCTTCGGACATTTCAAATTTCAGTAATTTGATTTGCTGCCGAAGCAACTCCATTGTTGTCCTTCTGGACCGTAGGGAAAGCTCCTGCCAAAATTTGGTCGGGGCAAAGCCCTTTGCTGTCCGGTCGGACCACTTTGTTAGTCCTGCCAAAGTTTGGCCGGGGCAAAGCCCTTCCAGTCCTTTTGGACCAAAACACTTGCAAAAAACTAAAACCAAAATTTCCACAAATTTCTTCATATAGGGAATATTGCAATTGCCTCGGTACAACAAGTAAAGAAAGAATGTGAATGTGCTACCAAATGGCCGGGGCAACATGCCCTATTAATGGTAATACATTCTAAGATTTTTTTGCATTCCAAGGTCTTGGAATCTTTCTCCCGGACAGATCTTCAAGTCGGTAGGAACCCGGGCTGATAATTTCAGTGACTCTGTATGGTCATTCCCAATTGGGTCCTAGTTTTTGCTTTTTATTTGGCCCTACTACTCTTCGTAGGACCAAATCATCCGGCTTGAATGTTCGTACCCAGACCGTTCGATTATAAGTTTGCGCCAAACTTTGCTGGTAGGCTGCAGGTTTGATCTGGGCAGCATCTCTTCTTTCTTCTGCTAAGTCCAGGTCTTTGGCGATGGCCTGATCATTTTGCTCTGGGCTGAAGCATTCGGTTCGAATAGTTGGTAGACTAGCTTCCAAAGGGATAACAGCTTCCATCCCAAAACTAATGAGAAAGGTGTTTGTCCGGTAGGTCTTCTCGGAGTGGTTCGATAGGCCCACAACACGTGGTACAATTGCTTGACCCATTTTCCTCTTGCCACCACTAGCCCCTTCTTTATACCGGACTGGACCATTTTGTTTGACGCTTCGGCTTGTCCGTTGCTCTGGGGGTAGCAGGGTGTGGAATTTAAGAATCTTATCCCGTACTCCGTGCAAAAATCTGTGAATAGGTTTCCTACAAATTGTGCTCCGTTGTCCGACACAAAAGCATACGGAACACCGAACCTGGTCACGATGTTTCTCCATGAAAAGCGTTTGACATCTGTCTCATCAATGGTCACGAGAGGCTCTGCTTCTACCCATTTTGTAAAGCCATAATAAGGAACTTAAATCCTCCAGAAGAAGTAGGTAGTTTTCCCACGATATCCAGGCCCCACTGGGCGAAGGGCCACGAGCTGGTTAGAGGCTGCAAGTCTACTGCCGGGTGGTGGATGACCGGGGCAAATCTTTGACAACTATCACATTTCCGGACCAAATCTTTTGCATCTGAATGCATGGTTGGCCAATAGTATCCTTGTGTGATGGCCCGGTGGGCCAGGGATCTTCCTCCGGAATGACATCCACAACTGCCTGTATGGATCTCGCTCAAGACGGTTGAGACCATGCTTGGGTGTACGCAGAACAGGTATGGTCCGGTAAAGGACCGTTTGTATAGCTTGTGATCCGGTGACAGCCAATAACGTGTTGCCTTGTGTTCAATCTGATGAGCAAGCCTTTTATCTACCGAGAGGACATCATCCTTCAAGAAAGCCACGATTGGATCCATCTAGCTTGGCCCCAAATTAATGTTGAGAACCTCCCTTTCTTTGGCCGGATCAATGCTGGGTTGCTGTAGCGTCCCTACAGTTATGGTTCGGGGAAGTTCCGAGTTGTGGATCGAGGCTAGTCTGGCCAATACGTCAGTGTGTGAGTTTTGCTCCCTTCTATTTATAGGAGGGTGAATTTGGAGAAATTCCATGCCAGTTCCCTGGCCTGCTGGACGTATCGGCCCATTCTGTCATCCCGGGCCTCATACTCCCTGGTCATCTGATTGACCACAAGTTGGGAATCGCTGTAAGTAGTGAGGTCCGTTATACCCAAACCTAGTGCCATATACAAGCTGACCAGCAAGGCTTCATATTCAGCTTCATTATTGGAGGCTGAGAACTCCAAGTGGATTGCATGCTCATAAACTATTCTGTCCGGTGAACGGATCACAATCCCAGCTCCAGACCCCCTGTTGTTTGATGCTCCATCGACGTATAGTTTCCATTCGGGGTAATCCTCCAGAACTGTTGCTTCTTTGGAATGAGAATGAATTTCCCGGGATGACGCCGGATCCTGCTCATCTGGTCTCGGTGAAAACTCTGCTACAAAATCTGCGAGTATCTGTGCTTTGATGGAAGTCCGGGGTTGATACCGGATGGAAAAGTTAGCCAATTCCACTGCCCATTCTGAAATCATGTTTGATAGGTCTACTTTCCGAAACACGGCTTTTAGAGGATGCTCCGTTAAGACGGTGATTGTGTGGGCTTGGAAGTAAGGGGCCAATTTCCGAGAAGCCGAGACAAGTGCCAGAACCAATTTTTCCAAGTACAGATATCGGGTCTCAACGTCAAGCAAAGTTTTGCTGGAATAATATACTGGAAGAGGGTTCTGCCCTTCCTGTCGTACCAAAACCGAGCTGACCGAATGTTGTGAAATGGCTAGATAGAGGAATAGCTCCTCGTGCTCTTGCGGGGCCGTGAGTAGCGGTGCTTCGGTGAGATAATGCTTTAGCTCGGTCAGGGCTTTACCGGATTTCTCAGTCCATTGGAAGTTCCTCCTGCTTGACTTCTTGATCAAGTCAAAGAAAGGCCGGCATTTATCGGATGACCGGCTAATGAATCGGTTTAAGGCTGCTGCTATCCCAGTCAATTTCTGCACTTCTTTTATAGTCCGGGGGGGCTGGATATTCCGGATTGTGGCAATTTGATTGGGATCCGCCTCAATACCTCTTCGGGTCACCATATGCCCCAGGAATCTTCCCGAGACTACTCCAAATGCACATTTTTCCGCGTTGAGTTTGAGCCGGTGTTCTCTCAATACGTCGAAGATTTGATAAAGATCTTCCAGGTGGTCCCGGGCCACCTTTCTCTTTACAACCATATCATCTATGTATGCCTCCATAGTCCGGCCAATGTGGGCTCGGAACATGGTCGTGGCCATCCTATGATACGTTGCTCCGGCATTCTTCAATCCGAAGGGCATAACTTGGTAGCAATAAAGGCCTTGGGAGAAATAAATGCCGTTTTTCGGAGTCGGGAGGATACATAGCAATCTGATGGTACCCCCGGTATGCGTCCATAAAGCTCAGCCGGTCATGTCCGGTCGTTACATCTACTAGTTGGTCGATCCGGGGTAAGGGGAAGGGATCTTTTGGGCACGCGTCATTAAGGTTTGTGTAGTCTACACAAACCATGAATTTTTCGTTCTTCTTCTTCACGAAAACCGTGTTGGCCAACCATGTTGGGTACTGTACCTCCCGAATTGCATTTGCTTCCAGCAATTTGTCCACCTCTTTAATAACCGCCTCAGTGTGGATTGTTACGGACCGGTGAGCCTTCTGTACGATGGGCCGGTATGCTGGGTCAACGTTGAGTTGGTGACAAATTAAATCCGGACTGACCCCTGGCATTTCAAAGGGAGTCCATGCAAACACATCGATATTGGTTCTTAAAAACTGGAGCATATCATTTTGGTCCTGTTCTGGCATGTCCGACCCGATGAGGAAGAAGCGTTCACTTGCTTCTTCTACTGAAACACGGATCAATTCTTCAACTGCTTTGTCGGTGGCCTCCGTGCCAACATCTTCAAGCACCGGAGCATCCGGTACCTCGACCCAGTGAACCTGGGTTGGGGTCGCTCTGCCTTTGACTGTCGCGATGTAACACTTCTTTGATGCTATTTAATCTGCGTATATATCCTCCTGTCCATGAGGACCATTAAACCGGACTACTTGGAGATAAGTGGATGCTATAGCTTCCATCCGGTGAAGCCAGTCCCGGTCTAATATAGTATTGTAAGGGCTCGGGACATCGACCACGGTAAACTCGGTATTAACCATTTTGCTGCCTGCCGTGACAGGCTAGTTTATTCTTCCCAATGGCCATACCGGAGCTGAGTTAAACCTGACTAATGGTACGTCGGATGGGATGAGATCGTCCAAGGGCATCCCCAACTGTTTGAACAAGGGATAATACATCACATCCACTGAGCTCCCCGGGTCAATCAAGATTCTCCGTACCAAGATTTTGTCGAAGCGAAGGCTCACGACCAAGGCATCGCTGTGAGGGAGATGAACCCTTTCCAAGTCTTTTTCTATGAATGTAATCTGTCATTTCCTGGATGGCTCTGCCCTAGGTCACTTTGATGACGTGTCTATATTCATTACATATTTACCGGACTGACGCTGCCGGATCTCCTTGCTCATTCTGTGCTCCGTTGCTTCATCCATCGCTCCGTGGATGACGTTAATGACCCGGACAACACCGTCCTCATCACGGACCGGTGGGGGTGGTAGTCCGGCAGTAGTCTTTTTCTCGTCAATATACTCCCTGAGCCTTCCCGCTTGTACTTGCTCCTCCAGGAATGACTTGAAAGGCAACGGGGCAGATCAGGGCCGGATACTACTATATCCGTCCCCGTTCCCCAAACCCAATACATGTCTCCATCCCCGCCCCATTCCCCAAATGGGGATTTTTTTACCCCTCCATCCCCTCTCCAAATGGGGATCGGGGATCCAAACAGAGATTCGGATATCCAAATATGTTTTTGTGGTCAAATTAAATAAAGGTTTAAAACAAAAACAACACTGTAATATTACAACTTTACAAACTCTACAATATAAAAATATAAAAATCTACACAAATGTCTTTACCAAGAGCTCAACACATGCACGCAAGAAGATTATACAAGTGAAATAATAGTATTGGCTATAGAAAATATGATCTTAGTAACTGAAAAATAATCATATTTAAGATAGATACTAATACAATAAACACATGATCTTACTTCAAAACAATATTACTAGGGTATTATATTATATATAATATAGTTATGTTAAGTTATAGGATTGTGGTTACGTGTATTGGGGATGATTCAGGGAGTGGGGATAATTCGGAGAACAAGGATGATTTATGGAACGGGACAGATTCGGGGACAGATATGTGCAACTACATCCCCGCCCCGTCCCCGAATTATTTTAAAAACAAATCCCCAAATCCGACCCATTCTCCAAAAAAATATCCAAATCACCGATCCATTCAGAGTGGGGAACAGATCGGATTCAAACGGATCGGACGATATGTCCATCCCTACTTGAATGCTCTGCATCTGGTGGTGAGGTGTCCCCTGTCCCGGTGATAGGAGCACCTCATGGAGACATTTTTACCCTGTGGCTGCCCCATTATTTTGGGGGCAGCCTAAAGAAATCTTCTTTTTCTATTTTCCGGAGGAGCTCGTAGATAGGTATCTTGAACACCGTCTCATTTGCTTGGAATTCCTCTGGCCGAGGCACCCTTTTCTCCTTAGACTTTATCTCATTCACTTGCCTCGGGGCACTTGGTCCAGACCCAGGCTTAGGATCAGGGGTTGGCTCGGACTTAAGCCTCTCTGACCTTGCCTCCTCCAGCCGACAGTGCTTCTCAATTCGGGACATTAAGTCATCCATATTTGTCGGGTTGCAGGGTGTAAGGTCTTCAAAGAGTCTGCTCCGGGGATCCAGTCCCATTTTGAAAGAAAGGATTGCGGTTCCCAGAGCGCATCCTTCTATTTCATTGTACACCTCCCAGTACCGGGATGCGTACTTCCGGAGAGATTCTCCTTTGCCCATCCGTAGTGCAAGCAATGCATCCACCTCCTTTCTCTGCTTTGTACTTGTGACAAACCGGGCCAGGAAGGCCTAAGACAATTCCCAGAATGAACCGATAGATTGCTCCGGGAGCTTGTCGAACTAGATGAGCCTGAGGTCCCACAAGCTGGAGGGGAATACCTTGTAGAGAAGCTCATCCTCTTTGATGTGCAGGGACATCATTTGGCGGAAGTGCACTAGATGCACATATGCATCGGACGTCGGCTCATATTTCTTGAATTTGGGGGCAGAAAAGCCCCACGGTGCCAGAAATGCATCAATAGCCGGACTGAATGGTGAGGATATTAGCTGTGCATGGACCTGATCTGCCTGGTTAATCGTGCCTCGGTCATTTCCGCGCTTGGCGTCCAGTTTGTCCCGGAGATCTCCGGACTGAACACCCATGTCCCTTGCATAAGACCTGAAATTGACTGAAGCCTGTCGTTTGGCGGTCCGGTTGTCTCCTTTTCCTTTGTATTTTCTTTCTTGCCTCTCAAGCTGACTCTCGTGGGTCGCCGTCCCACTGCTTGTCCAATCTGGCTCCCAGTTCCCCGTGGAGCATTCCATTGATCTAGAATTTTCTCCGAGACATAATAATGCTGAAGTCAGGGAGTTTTGTCATGATCCGGATCAAATGGATCATTCCCCTTCCTTCTCCTCTTACTCCCGGAGTGATCGGGGTGAGTATCCGTCCTCTGTTCATCCGGATGATGCCGTTGGTGATCCCTTCTCCTTTCAGGGGAACGAGACCTCCTCCTGCCTTGGTCATCCCCGGACCGACTTGTCCTTTGGAACCCCTTTGCTTGGAGCTCTTCCTTCAAGCGGAGTACGTCTTCTTGGATAGCGAGTATGATCTCATCCTTCTTGTTAATCTGGTCTTCCAGGGTCCGGATATAGGCTCTAGAACCCTGATCCTTCTGCGGTCTGGTTGGTGTCGTACCGTTAGCGGTACAGCTGGGTAGAGTTACTGCAGCAGGCGTTCCGTCAGCTCGGAGAAGGACAAGGTCCTCCGGAGAATGATTTTCCTGTCCATTTTGCCCGAACATAGTAGGTAGGGCCATTGCTACTGTTATCGGTAGGTACTGCTCAATGTGGTAGATCTAGAATGTGGTAAAATGCTGTCCCTCCCCAGTGGAGTCGCCAATTGTGGGTTCTTGGACCCTTGACCCAATTTGCTTACCAAAGATCCGACCTTGAATAACCATCCAATGACTCCTGTAACCAAAGAAAGAGTTAGAACTGCCTAGCGCTGGATGCCGGAAAGGCCCTCTGATGCCTAAGTCAGATGAGTTTTTGAGAGAATAATTTGGCAGCACAACAGCTCTGTGAAAACCAGAAAAGATCCAGCCCTTACCCAGTCCTCCAATGCTCATATTTATAAATTGCCCGCAATGCGCCCAATCCAGCACAAATCTCGGTAACCGTCCCGGATATTCCGCCGCAATATCCGGGATTTACCCAGGATTCCATATTGGATGATCCAGAATGGAAACTCATTTGAGGAGCGTTGATCCAGTAGTTCCATGGCAATTGATGTATTGATCCGGATGTACCGTGCCATCCATGTTGGGTCTTAACCCGGTAATCATCTCTGTCGTCCGGTGCACTGTCGGGTCGGGGTAAAACCTCTATTTGTGTCCTGACCAAACGGTCTGTAGCACAGTTAACCTGTCGGGTTAACCGCACCAGTTTGCTCCGTGGAGTGCTGGGCCAACATCCCTCCGGTCCGTCCGTCCAATCTATCCAGCCCTCAAGTGGGCCTGCCCCCAACGGGTCAGTTCCAATATCCGGCCCATTGCCATATTTGGTTCGATTACCACAGTATCCCTGGCCTTCAAACTCATGAAGGCCAAGTGTTTGACGAAATGTTAGAATGAGTTTCAGAGATTGATATTGAAATTGTAGGAATGTTGGAGAAATTGTGGTGTCCTTGGAATTCAATGGCAATCATGTGTTTGATAAAATGTCCAAGTGGGTCATAGGCTTGATTATCGATAGCCATGAGTTGCATTGATGTCGTTTGAGGTTTTAGGTGATCTCGGTAGCATGTAGACCATTCATGTTAGATAGCATTCCCAAATTGGGTCTTGAGTTGATCTAGGTTGTGTACGGTATCCCTAGGTGCATTGGAGTTGAATTGTGATATTGGGATGATCATAGGATCCCTTCGAATATCTTGGTGTCATGAATTGATCGAGAGTCCTATTATCTATAATCATGTTGGCTTGTGGAAGTCCTGGAACTTTGTTGGGATTGACTTGGACCTCCCTTGTTTCGTCAAGGTGGAAGGTGATGAATTTGGTGACTTACTCCCTTGATCTCATCAAGGTTGAGTGTTGAAGGTGGAAACACTTAATTGAATACAAAATGAAATATTTAATTTTCTCCCTTGATCTTGCCAAGGTTGAGCTACTATTTGAAGAAAGAAATAATTTGATGCAATATATCCAATAAATATCAAATATGGGGGATGTTCTCTATAAGGGTTACTCATATTCAACCTTGAATCTATCATTTTGATCTAAAATAATGAAAGTGGTAATTGAATTAATTTGTTGATCTATGGATTTGAGTTAAAGATATATTTTGGTATATTCGAGAATTTCGTTCTCTGGATGGATCCACAACATTGCGCAATGGGGGTCGACTAGAGCCCTCCCGATGAGTTGGGCAACTCTATGGTGTACAGGTAGTTAGCTGGCAAGATTCTACCACGGTTCCGACCTCGGTCTATTGGATCACGGTTATTAATAATAAAATTTACTACTCCCTTGTTTTGCCAAGGTTGAGATGTGACCCTCTTGTTTCGTCAAGGTGGGAATATGCGGTACAACAATAATAATGAAGAATAATTGGTTATCCATTGTTTCGTCAAGGTGGATTCATTGACTCCCTTGTTTTGTCAAGGTTGAGAGAATTGGAAATCTTACCCCAATCATCCAAATATCTCAAAGATATATCTTTAGCGATGTCTAAGGTTGGAAGAGAATTTGAGATGGGCTAGTGAGTGATGTCTTGGTAGTGTAGTGCTTGGGTCCCTCTATTGGGTGTTTGGGTTTGTCCTAGCCTAGTTTTGAAGGTCAAGCTTGTTTTTGAGTTGTAGTCCATTTCGATTAGGTCTTGGAGACTTTCATATTGTATTCATGTGACTTTGAGGACTTGAGTTCATATTTATTTCCAGTTTCACACTTGAGTTTACTTTACCTTGAGGTCATGTTTGCATACTACTTACCTTGGATCCTTTTACTATTTGTTGTTTGAGAGAGAAGAGAATATCATTTCTTATCTTGTATGGGTACATAGGATCCTCTATATATAATGGATAGAGGAATATTCTAGAAATACAACATTCTAGAAAACCAATGTGGGACTCCCACTATTACTTCTAACACTCCCCCTCAAGCTGGACAATAAATATCAAAAAGGTCCAGCTTGTTACATAATATTTCTAATCTAGGTTTAAACAAAGGTTTGGTAAAAACATCAGCTATTTGAGCACCCGTAGGAATATGTGGACTGGTTATCACACCACTTGTTAATTTTCCCGAACCAAGTGGCAATCAACTTCGATGTGCTTCGTTCTTTCATGGAACACTAGATTTGTTGCAATGTGTATAGCTGCTTGGTTATCACAATACAATGGTATAGGCAACTCGACTGGGAAATCTATCTCCTCAAGAAAGGATCTCAACCATATAACTTCACAAGTCGTGTGTGCCATGGCTCTATATTCAGCTTCTGCGCTTGAACGGGCAACAACTGTTTGTTTTTTTGCTTTTCCAATTGACAGGATTCCCACCAAGAAAAACACAGTATCCTGTAGTGGATCGTCTATCTGATGGCGCTCCTGCCCAATCTGAATCAGTAAATGCCTCAATGCGCAAGTGACCATTGGCTCGATAAAATAAGCCTCGACCTGTATGAGACTTGAGATACTTGACAATCTTGAGAACAGCATCCTAGTGGGGTTTTTGGTGGACAGACATAAACTGACTCACCACACTAACAGCGAATGAGATATCAGGACTAGTGATTTGAAGGTAATTCAATTTACCGACCAGTCGTCGATACTGATCAGGGTTGGATAGAGGCTCCCTCTAATCTACATATAGTTTGACATTGGGATCCATAGGCGTATCAACTAG
>NMUG010001816.1:0-17050 GCA_002855965.1 Monotropa hypopitys | reverse complement strand
TAAATCAGATGGTCTGAGAACAGTTTCAAATCTTTGATCATATTGATTCTAGGCCTAAAAATTCCCACATAAGAACCCCCTAGTTGAGGAAGGAGCTCTCGTATGTCCACGTAGAGTGCTAAAGCAACATAAACAATATGGTTGGTCGAAACAGTTAGCTTATTGGCTACAAGGCTCATGTGATGCTAGGCCACCCAGCCTGACAACTAGGGCTCGAGCCGAGCCTTCAAAAAATTTGACGAGCCGAGCTCGAGCCGAGCGGATCCGAGCATGAGTCGAGCTCAAGCGTGTTCACGAGCTTTAATAAGTTAAAAATATTATAAATTTATCCTTGAATACAATTCTAAAACTACAAATAAAATTATTATAATACTTCAATATAAAATTTTGGATGTATATAAATTATTAAAAAAAGTATTAGTCCAAAAAAAATTTAAAATTCACTTTTTAAAAAAAATTGTACATAAAAATAATAAATTTAGCTACTCGAGCTCTTATCGAGTCATATTAACCTTTTATCGAGTCCTAATCGAGTCGAGCTTGACTTGTGAGCCCCTAACGAGCCTAACGAGCCTGGCTCGCGAGCCTAATGAGCCGAGCTTTGACTAGCTCATGCTCGGCTCGTTTATTAAATGAGCCAAATAATCTGGCTCGTGCTCGTTTATTAAGCTTTCGAGCCGAGTCGAGTCGAGCCACTGTCGAGCCGAGCTCACGAGTGGCTCCGTTCATTTGCAGCCCCTACTGACAACCATTTCCAGCAACCACTCTTTAACCCCATGCAACGATGGGGCACGCTGCTGGCCTAAGACCGACAAAAGCATTTCAGTATACAGAGGCAGGGATATACCTTAACTGGGCAACATGCGGGCCTAAAACTAATATAAACAAAGTAGACCTCATGGAGGATGAAACAACTAAATTAAAGGGGTTCTATCGAATGACAAAACACTTAGTTATGCAATCATCATGTCATCCATAGTTCCAAGGACCAACCCGCATATATATCCTAGAGAGCTGCTGTAGTGCAGCTAGAGCTCCTAAAAAACGAATCAATAAACAACCAAACACTCACGACTGTTGAAGTGATAAATGCCAACTTGTAAGTACCCAATTAGTCTAAACTAATAAAATTGAGGCAATCCACATTGACAAAAGCGATACTGACTACCAACAAAAATGCTGAAATGACTAAAAGATGATGCCAAATAGAGTCACTGTTGTATTTACTGTTGAGTTTATCCAATACCTAACCCCCCAAGAAAACAAAAAGATAAAAATACAATTATCATGAAAAGACTAGATTCCAAAAATATCTTAGGATTCATGATCTCTATCAATATAGTGGCAGATCAGATGCACACATTTCTACATGAATCGATAACCCACAAAAGGCATAACTTAATAACAAAGATAAGCAAGTAGTTACGGACATCATAACATGGTGGCATAAGCACCTGAATCACTGTCTTTGAACCAACAAAATCTTCAATTTTCTTCCAGTCACGGTCAAACCTGAATAGTGCAGAAAAGATGCAAAAGAACCATATAAGAGCACAATTCTGTAAATTACCTTTACCAGATAACCCACTAAAACAAAGGCATATAGGTCATCTTGCTCTGAGTTCATGAAAGGACAATCAGCAGCATTCATCGCACTGTTAATGCAATATCATTGGCAAACGGGGAATGCAGCAATACATCCAGTCCCATTAGCACAAACAAACACAAGCAATACCACACAATCCAACTGATAGCAAGTTGTGGCAATCAACAATCTCTAACACATAAAAGGAAAAGAACGTTTATTAAAAGCACTAACAAAAAAGAAAAAGAATGTTGAGAGACCCAAACAACGGGGAAATCAACCAAGAAAGTTGTCTAAAAGCCTCCAAAATCCTAGCTTTTATAACATTTATTAAAATGACAAGAACGTTTATTAAAAGCACTAACAGATAAAAGGCGTATAAGCCTTTGTTAGGGACCCCATGGAAATACCTAGTATATAATAGAGACAATTTAATACTTATTAGATGTCTGTATTTGAAATTTAAGTGGGGACTCTAATCTATATTTACTTAAATTTAGTTTGTAAGCAAATAAAAGAAGATATAACACTAATAAATGCAATAAACTGTCTCATTATTCTGTGTCTATATATAGCACTGTCCAAAACATAAACAGAGTTAGCGATTCGATGAGTGGTAAATGTGGTGATACAAAAGACTTTGGTTTGGGGATCAAATCCCACAGGAAACGCATCTACATGAGAGGAAAAATTTCAAAACAAGGGCAACAAGATTTGAATCAATGACCAGATGGCAAGAACACAACTTTGCCACTGAACAATGCTTGCAGATTTTGTGCGGAATTTGATATATAAGTATTTAAAACATATGCAGAATTTTGGGGCCCTATGATTGGATCTATAACTGGGCCTCTAGGTGGTGTCCTGGTGGGCTTATGCCCAAAGTGGTCCTGATTGGCCAACAATAAATGCAGCAATAAATCCAGTCCCATTAGCATAGTCAACCAGAGGCAATGTTCTAAAAGGCGCTAGGCGCTAGGCGGGCTCGAGAGGGGCCTAGCGCCTAGGCGGCTATTTATTTATTAAGAGAATTAATTTTTATTTAATATAATAATTAATAATGCATAAAACTTTTCTATAACATCAAATATATAATATTTGTGACTTAAAGACTTTGTTTGGTTTGATTTAGTTATCAAATATATGATATTTCTTCTTAGTCGCGGCAGACCACTACCGCCTAGCACCTAGACGGCACCTAGGCGGACCACTACCGCCTAGCGCCTAGTCGGGGCCTAGGCGGACCCAGGCGGGGCCTTTTAGAACAGTGGGCAATACTGAGCAATCCAAATGATAGCAAGTTGTGGCCATCAACAATCTCTAATTCAATATCATGAACCATTAAATGTAACTATTGGTCCAGTTACCTACGACCAAACAAATTTGATTACTCAGCTAAGATATCCAAACTTACTGGAGTACCTCAGACAAAATTATGCAAATTTTCTGATTCATATTAGTTTGATCCAATTCTCACCGACTTGTAAAAAATAGCTTACCGGTTGCCAAAGAGTTAAAATCAATGCCCTGTTAGTACCCATTAATGAGTATCAAAAAGTTCTAAAAAGAAACACCAACTAGAGTCTCCAAAAGATAAACCATTGGCACAACTACCACTAAATGCCCCTCGAGGTAAAGAAAATCAGACAACAAAATTAACTTCAAAGAACAAAAAATTAACCAAATCAACTGTAAGAAAACTTTTTTCTGTGTGCTTACACTAAATCGTTAATCACAAATTCATTTAAAAGTTAAATTGTTTAAAGAGTGATAACACATGTACAAATATCTAAATTATTAAGGGGGTGTTTGGTTTCAATTTTGGAACCAAATTATGGATTATGGAAGTGTTTGGTTTTGATTCTCAGAATACATTCCGCCAGAATGCATTCTGAAAACATACATTTACAGCCACAATTTGAAAAGGAGATTTGGAGGTGTTTTTCGATTCTCATTCGGAATTGTGGATTTTCAAGACCACTTTACCCTTAATCTTTCTAAAAATTTGTACGTGTTGGAAACAATTACTGTATATGGTAACATGTATATTGTAATCAATTAGGAAGATTGTAATCAAACCAAATTATGTAGGTAGAATAATTAGATTTTATTTGTTTTCCTTATTTTCCATTGTATCCAGTCTATAAATAATTCCTCCTTGTGAGAAGAATACTTACTTCATTCGAATATTTCGACACGATATCAGAGCGGGTTCCAGGAACCTGATTTTTCTTTTCTCTAAATTGTTACTCCCATCATATACTTAGTCTTTGGTCAATCGTTCTTCCCAAGCGTAAGAATTAGATTGTCGATTGCAGCATAATAAACCGGAAAGTACCGGGTCGAATCCACAGGGACTAGTCGGATTAATTGAAGTTTCTTTTATTAACTGAAAACTATGGAGAACATGAAAACCCGAATTAAAACTGAATTGAAGGAAAACTAGATTAAATGAAACTAATGACTATAATGGAAATTGATTTTCAAAACAATTGAATTGAGGATGAATTCGATCCTTGGTTCCACACCATATAAGTATTCCATAAACAATCTCTCTTTAAAATAACGCGAAAAATGCCTCCGTGCAAACATCGAGTATATTTCTGGAAGATGTCATGAAAAATATTTTGTAAATCTCAGAGATGGTCTCCGTGCAAACATCGAGACCTACTCCGGAAGGTATCATCATGAAAATAAGATTTCTGATGCAGACCGCTCCGTTGACATGTCGGCAAGAGGAGACGCACTTAACTGCAAAGAGATAGGCCCTTTTCCCGCACTGGGATGTTGGGCCTATGATGGCTCACAACCCCCTCCACTCAGTCCTGTGCACGGCTGAGGCCAAGCTCACAGAAGGAGCTTTACAAGTGGGTGCAAGGGATCACGGGAACCATGCACCATGCCACGTAGAGTGGAAAAACATTGGTGCCGAGCTAAAGGTCTCAGCTCGACACAGTCAGACATCTCCCAGCTCGGCATCCTACGATGGGCATAAACAAGACACATTTGCTCACATGGTCTTTGACCGTGGTCGGATGCATTCTAGGAGCCGAGCAGCCAGTCCCCGCACTCCCCCACACTCTGACCGCACTGTCAATCATCCAGTCCGTCCTTTTTGTTCTACAGCGCGGCCAGGCCTCCGATCTAGCGGCACATTTCAGGGTTATGCTTACGTGGATAAGAAGACCACTTTTGACCAACTTGTGGAAGGAAAGGCTCTATTCCCGAGCACCACCCTCTAGCTCGGCAAGTCTGGATGTGCTTAGCTCGGCAGAGGCGTTCAACTCAGCTCGAGAAAGGATAAGGCAGTTGGCGCCAACCATTGGGAACTTGTTCCGCGGACTGGGAACTCGCTCATTTTCTTTTCTGGTCCAACAATAATTGTATATTTTGTCTTTTCTTATTTCTTTTACTTATCCGATTGTTTAGGGTTTTGACTTTCCCTTTTTGGCCTAATCCTGTCGGTGGCCCGTGTTTGTACTTAGGGTTTTTTTCCTCTTTAGATTTTCACTGCCGTCCTATAAATAGGAGGCTCGTGTACCAGTGTAAAGAAGTTGTTGAATGAATTGAAAGAAAATTTGAGTCAAGCTGTTGCTTGTTCATACCCCCCCCCATTCCCCTTCGGTATTCACGCTGTGAATAAACGATCGAGTTTGAAGCCATTCGTCTGGGTATTCTCTGAGAATCAACAGATCAGCGAGCCTTGATTCTGGTATTGGCTTGCCAATCAACAGACATCGAGAAGAGGATTACACCGGCAATCTTCGGATTCAACGGCAGCATCCTGTTTATCTTTTCTTTTCTGTTACTGTTCGTGTTTCGGTATCATTTCCGCTACGTACGAGAACGAGGCTGCAACGTGAGTTCAGATCGCGCTGCATCAGCTTGGTATCAGAGCCCAAGTTTCGACCCGTTCAGAGCTTCAGAGAGCAAGGTTTCGATTCTACCAACTAATTGCATCAGTTGGTATCAGAGCTCTTCGTTTCGAGTCGTATCGGAGCAACAGGTTCCGATTTCTATCAGAGCCCATCGTTCTGATTCCTGTCAGAGCCCTTCGTTTCGAGTCCTATCGGAGCAACAGGTTCCAATTTCTATCAGAGCCCTTCGTTTCGAGTCCTATCGGAGCAACAGGTTCCAATTTCTATCAGAGCCCAAGTTTCGACCCGTCCAGAGCTTCAGAGAGCAAGGAAGTAAGATTTCGACTCCTTGGAGAGATTGCATTTCAGCCTTTGCAGAAGATGATGTCCAGAAACGGTTCCGTTCATGGAGTTACAGAGACCAGCCGTCAGTCGAAAAAGGTGACCCACATACGTAGTTCTGTTTCGACGAAGGACCTCAAGATCGAAAAACTCAATCGACTAGAGAAGACGGTGGAGAAATTGGTAGCCAGTGTGGCCACCATTCAGATCCAGTTGCAATCTCCACTACAACCACGGCGGCGATACCAAAGCTCTAATCCCTGTCTGATGGAAGACAAGGAGTCATGTGTTACGAGACCAGGTGGAGGTGAGTCCCTTTTCGTTGAAAGAGATCCTGACGAGGCTATGGCAAGCCATGTTAGTAGTTATGGCCAAGACCCGATCTATGATGAGGAATCTCATCCAGAGGAGGTTTCGGCAAGTAAGGAGGCTATCTCCGAGCCCTTGTTCTTTTCAGATCTCATGATAGACCTTACTAGCGAGGTTATCAATGACGTAATGCCACAAATGCTAACCACGTCTGAAGGAGGGGAGGAAGTGGTGCATCGGGAGCTCGAGGCTGCCGACCAGGTTCTGCAGCCCGGCAGCGCGGCGCCGCTCACACCAAAACAGTGGCAGCTCAGTGCGGAAAACCTCGGCCCAATGAGGAAGCTCAGCAACAAGCATCCAGCAGATATGAGTGATCGATTCCTCAAACCATGCACAGAGTGACTCCTCAACCCATGCACAGAGCGGACAACTCCCGCAGACCCGGGCACAGCCCAGGTCCATAAGTGTCTTATCCTAAGGCCTTACAGCGGGTCAAAGGAAGCAGAGACTTATGAGAATATGTGGGGTCCAACTCCAGATGCCGACTTGCTAATGGAGCAATGGCAACTCGGTGGGGTGCCACTCGTCTTGAAAGAGACTGTGCTACAAGTTGAGTTCAGCGCGGAGCAGCGGCCGCCCGTCCAACAGGCCAGAGAATGTGTGCTCCATGACAGGGGCCGAGAGCAGGTTGAAGGGAGTGCAAGTTCGAGGTCGAACTTTCTCCAACCCGGAGAGGATGATGCAGACCGCTCCGTTGATATCTCGGCAAGAGGAGCCGCACTGAGCTGCAAAGAGATAGGTCATTTCCCGCACTGGGATGTTGGGCCTATGATGGCTCACAACCCCCTCCCCCCAGTCCTGTGCACGGTTGAGGCCAAGCTCACAGAAGGAGCTTTACAAGTGGGTGCAAGGGGTCACGGGAACCATGCACCATGCCACGGTGAATGAAAAAACATTGGTGCCGAGCTAAAGGTCTCAGCTCGGCACAGTCAGACATCTCTCAGCTCGGCATCCTACGATGGGCATAAACAAGACACATTTGCTCACATGGTCTTTGACCGTGGTCGGACGCATTCTAGGAGCCGAGCAGACAGTCCCCACACTCCCCCACACTCTGACCGCACTGCCAATCATCTAGTCCGTCCTTTTTGTTCTCCAGCGCGGCCAGGCCTCCGATCTAGCGGCACATTTCAGGGTTATGCTTGCGTGGATAAGAAGACCACTTTTGACCAACTTGTGGAAGGAAAGGCTCTATTCCCGAACACCAACCTCCAACTCGGCAAGTCTGGATGTGCTTAGCTCGGCAGAGGCGTTCAACTCAACTCGAGAAAGGATAAGGCAGTTGGTGCCAACCACTGGGAACTTGTTCCGCGGACTGGGAACTCGCTCATTTTCTTTTCTGGTCCCACAATAATTGTATATTTTGTCTTTTCTTATTTCTTTTACTTATCCGATTGTTTAGGGTTTTGACTTTTCCTTTTGGGCCTAATCATGTCGGTGGCCCGTGTTTGTACTTAGGGTTTTTTTTCCTCTTTAGATTTTCACCGTCGTCCTATAAATAGGAGGCTCGTGTACCAGTGTAAAGAAGTTGTTGAATGAATTGAAAGAAAATTTGAGTCAAGTTGTTGCTTATTCATACCCCCCCCATTCCCCTTCGGTATTCACGCTGTGAATAAACGATCGAGTTTGAATCCATTCGTCTGGGTATTCTCTGAGAATCAACAGATTAGCGAGCCTTGATTCTGGTATTGGCTTGCCAATCAACAGACATCGAGAAGAGGATTACACCGGCAATCTTCGGATTCAACGGCAGCATCCTGTTTATCTTTTCTTTTCTGTTACTGTTCGTGTTTCGGTATCATTTCCGCTACGTACGAGAACGAGGCTGCAACGTGAGTTCAGATCGCGTTGCATCAGTTTCAAACACAAGTCGGGACTCCGTGCAAACATCGAGTCCTCACTCGGGAGATTTCATCTTGAAAAATATTTTGAAAAGATCGAGAGATTGTCTACTTCATACTTTCCGATGTTTCCACTCGGATCAAACCCCGAGAGGTCTAGCTACTCATGCGAATGGAAATACAAACAAACGATTGAAACATGAACTTATAGAACACCACTAAATCCAACAAACAAATGAAAACCATAACTTGATCAATGAAACTTACAAACTTTGCAACAATCGACGGAATCAAAAGCACATGAAACAATCAGAACATGAATCTCCTTCTTCCAAACATAGCAGCCACACAAAAATCTTCAACTCTCGAACCTACTCCTACTATATTTCAAAAGTGACAAACGTAAGAGAGAGAGAGAGAGAGAGAAGACTAAACTAATTTCCTAAATTAAAACCTACTCCTACCCCTACTGGCTAAAAACGTCCAGTTGGAGGCGAGGTTCAAATACAGGATGTGTAACCCTATTGCCTTACTCACCGACTCGTATAAGTTCAAGTTAGTTTCTTTTATAATCTATACATGGATGTTTATTCGAGTGGACAACCACACAACAGCTATTGAGTTCAAAAATAGGCAATAAACAACAAACTGGGGATAAACTGATCCAATCTGAATGAATAATCAAAACAATTATATCGTGAGTGCGTATATAACAAGCATTGGGTAGAACTCATCCTTGAAAACCGGCTTGCAGGGGGAGGGTGCTCAATAACTTATATATACCCTACATATCCCTTAATTAAGCGATGTGGGGTCATAACAAGTCATCCCTCTTTTAGAACCGATGTCCACGGTGGTGTCTCCTCTGCCAGCCAGGCCCATCCGTCTGGGTCACCTACGAGGTCAGGATCAATCGTGACGAGGTTCATCCCCAAGGAAAGAACTGCTCTAATACCAATAAAACAAGCATTGGGTACCTCACCCTTGAAAAACGGCTTGTAAGGGGAAGGTGCTCAATAGCTTATATACACCTTCCACATCCCTTAATTAGGCGATGTGGGATCATAACAGCGTAACTAGCAAATAGTATCACTGAAACAATAAATTAATACAAAAAGGAAGAAGAAAAAGGAAGGGTCAGAGAAGGTGAGATTGGAGAGAGGTGAACTTTTCGTAATGTATTTACACGTACAATTATGTATATAACGGACAAAAAACGACAAGTAGAAAATTGAAATTTGCAAATAACAAAAGAGTGGAAATCAAATGCTAAAATCAAGCAATGAAAAAGCAAAATGGAGACAAACTGATCCACGTCTGTAAATGCATATACTGTTAGAGAAAAATTCCAAAAATCTGCAGAACAAGAATTTGCACGACGAAAACAAACAAGTGTATAATATTCGCCACCGGAAAGAAGTGTGAATGAACCGCTGAAGGCATGTGTTAGACACAGAAGCCTTAAATCGAATTCACCACATCCACCCGGTGCGAGAGGATTTGAAGGCATCTGATTCCCAGGATACAATCGACGTTAAATTTTGTGTTGCACTTACACAGAATCGCCAATCGAACTAAGTATGTGACTGTACATTCTCTGTACGAATTGCAGAAGAGGAGTAGCAGACGAACGTATATTTCCGAATACTTCGATGAGGAATCCAAGCGCCCATTTATGCAAAAACGAAGTAACCTTGCACATTCTGTATTGATTCTGAAATCAATTTGATGATTTTTCCGTTCATCTGTTGCTCGTACGTTCAGCTTCCGTCCGTTCGGTTCAGCTTCGTCCGTTCAAATTTTCGCATGGAAGAGAACATACTTAGGGTTGGGCTTGCTTGGTGGGCTCCTCAGTGGACGGTTTGGACTCGAAGTGGGTCATGTTTATGGGCTGCGGAACTAAATTAAAGCCCAAATCAAATTTTGCCCAAATCAAAATTCCAAATGAATTTCGTCCAAAAAGAATTAACTCCAGACACGAAGGCACATTCCACTAAACCACGGGCCACGGACCCGGACCCGTGACTTGGGACCCAGGACGTGGGACGTGGGCTCGGGCTCGGGCACGGCCGGACGGGCGACGGCAGCGCGAGTGCGCGTGCGTGTGCGCGTATGGGAAAATATGTGATGCGCACATCATCTTATTTTCCCCTTAGGCTTGATTGTGATACTAAGTCGCACACCATAATAAATAAACTCATCACATATCTCTCCATTATCCAATGTGGGATTGGCACTAAAGGATCTACCCCTCTATTGTCTGACACCCACTTTGCACGACAATATCTCATTCAATCCTTAACAGATTTTGTCGATTCTTTTTGCAAAACAATCTCCTATCCAATGAGTGTCTAACACATCCTTAATCACCTCGATCGGTGATCGGGTCAATTGGCAAAACGATCGCAAATTCTGAATAAAAGTGTTTTAACCAGTTTTTTTTTTCAACGATCCCCCACATGAATGATATTGACAGACTAGACACTGAAGCAATGAAGACTCGAAGGAACGAATACTCGAAGTTACTACAGAGAGAGTACAACGGATCAGTCCTGTATAGGATAGGTAGCATTTATCTTTGAACCTTCCATTGTGAAAACCTATCGGGTATTACTAGCAGACCAGTGGATCTGATGACTTGAACTGTTCCGTCATTTGTGTAAACCAAGACAATAGACTTTACACAGGACCTTCCTGTCACAATATAGTTCTCAATGGTGTGTTCGTTTTGGCCATGAACATGTCGTCTGGTTCTGCAAGTGTTTGTTCAAGGATTTCGCCTTTCCAATTCTAATAGAAGCAGTCCCACTTCACACTCACATAGGTGACTGCTGTCAATGAGTATAACCATACTCCACACATGACAAAGTCATTAAAAGCATCACAACTTACCCTCAATCAATCACTGTTTGCATTATAGGAATGGGTGTGAGTTTGTAACTCAACAGTGATTACAGCCAAAAAAATCATGACTTAGTTGTCCTTTTGAACCTAGATCTTGGGATCTCCAGTCAACTAGGTGGGGTTTCTGTCATGACTTCTTTCATCTTTCTAGGCTTTAAACTTATTCCCCTAGATGTTTTTTCAACTAACTCTCTTGTTAACCCTTTGGTTAGTGGATCCGCAACATTGTCCTTTAACTTCACGTAGTCAAGAGTGACAATATCTCGTGAGAGTAGTTGTCTAATAAAATTATGTCGTCTTCTAATATGTCGAGACTTTCTATTATACATATTGCTATGTGCCCTGCCAATGGCTGTTTGGTTGTCATAATGTATGGTTATTGCAGACACAGGCTTCGACCATCTTAGAATATCTTCTACAAACACCGTAGCCACTCGGCTTCCTCAGTTGCTTTATCTAGAGCGATAAACTCAGATTCTATGGTAGATCTTGCAATAGAAGTTTGTTTGAAAGATTTCCAAGACACAGCTGCACCTCCGAGAGTAAATATGTATCCACTGGTAGATTTTGAATCAGACACATCTGATATCCAATTTACATCGGAATATCCTTCGATTACAGGTGGATGTCTAGTATAGTGGAGACCAAAATCTCGAGTGTATCTCAAGTAGTGTAGAATCCTGTAGATAGCCTTCCAATGTGCAGCTCCCGAATTACTCGTGTAGCGACTAAGTCTGCTAACCGAGTATGATATATCCGGTCTTGTACAAGTCATCAGATACATGAGACTCCCGATTATCCGAGAATACTCCAGCTGTGACACAACTTCCCTAGTATTTTTTGATAATCGGAGACTCAGTTCCACCGGTGTCCTAGCAATAGTGGTATCTGAACTGTTGAACTTGTCAAGTATTTTATGGAATAGCACGAGTACTTCTTATATTCGTGTATCTTTACACCCAAAATCACATCTGCCAGGCTCATATCCTTCATGTCGAATTTAGAATTCAGCATATTCTTAGTGGCTTTAACCATCTTGTCGGTACTCCCGACAATAAGCATGTCATCAACGTAAAGACACAAGATAATGTAGCCATCTTTAGTGTCCTTGACATAGACACACTTGTCACGTTCGTTTATCCTAAAACTACTTGAAAGCATGACACTGTCAAATTTCTCGTGCCATTGTTTTGGTACTTGTTTTAATCCATACAAGGATTTAACAAGTCTACACACCTTCACTTTTTAGTCTGGAGTGGAGAAACCCTCAAGTTGCTCCATATATATCTCCTCTTGTAGGTCTCCATTAAGGAAAGTCGTCTTCACATTCATTTGATGTACTTTCAAATTTCGTAACGCTGCTATAGCGAGTATCAACCGGATGAAAGTTATTCTCGTAACAGGAGAATACGTATCAAAGTAATCAAGGCCTTCTTGTTGCCTATATCCTTTGATTACTAACCTGACTTTGAATTTATCAATGGATTCATCGGCTTTCATCTTCTTCTTGAAGATCTATTTACAACCCAAAGCCTTGCTTCCTTGTAAAAGATCCACTAACTCCCAAGTATGATTCTGTAAGATAGAATCAATTTCATTTTGATTACTTCTTTCCATAAAGGAGCATCAAGAGAAGACGCGACTTCCTTGTAGGTGCGTGGATCACTTTCCATCAAGTATGTTAGAAAATCGGGACCAAAACTCTTTTCAGTTCTGGCAAGTTTGTTTCTTCGAAACTCTTCTACCTCTTCATCATCATGTTGATTTGAATTCTCCGGGATACTTGTGTCTCTTGTTCATTTAACCGGATTCTCAAGACTGTTAGTCTTGTAAGGAAACACATCTTCAAAGAAATGTGCATTCCTCGATTCCATGATTCTGTTGTTGTGTATATCATTTACCGTAGAATGATGTACCAGAAATCTATATGCACTACTATTTTGTGCATATCCAATGAACACACAATCAACGGTCTTTGGACCGATTTTTACCACCTTTGGAGAAGGTATTGCAACTTTGGCCAGGCACCCCCACATTCGTAGGTATTTATATGAAGGTTCTCTTCTAGTCCAAAGTTCATAAAGAGTCTTATCATTATCCTTGCGTAGTACCTTATTCAAAAGGTAATTTGTCATTAGGATAGCGTCTCCCCATAAGTTTTGTGACACTCCAGAATTTATCAACATGACATTCATAATTTCTTTCAGTGTACAGTTCTTACGCTCAGTAATCCCATTCTGTTGAGGCGAGTAAGGAGCCGTTGTTTGATGAATGATTCTATGTTGCGCACAGAAGGCACCAAAAGGTGCTTCATATTCGCCACATCGGTGACTACGAAGTATTTTAATCTTCTTACTGAGTTAATTTTCAACTTCATTCTTGTAAAGAATGAACTTATCAACTGCATCATCCTTGCTTTTAAGCAAGTACACATAGTTGTACTTGATGCTGTCATAAACAAATGTTATGAAATATTTATTATCACTCCGTTCGTGGACTATTTTCAAATCACACACATCACTGTGTACTAGGCCTAGTAGCTCGGTGCTTCGTTCAAGTTGTTGAAAAGAAGACCGAGTCAGTTTGCTTTCAACACATGTTTCACATTTATGAGTTGAATCAATCTTGAATTTTGGTAGATTGTCAAAATTTATTAATCTTCGCAAAGAATTGTAAATTATGTGACCTAATCTACCATGCCACAATGAAGGAGACTCAAGCAAGTAAACGGAAGGAGTAGCATCATTCTTATTAATCTTAAGTGGGGATACAATAGAAATTACACCAAGTTTGAATAAACCATCCATCATGTAACCATTCCCCACAAATACCCATGCCTTTGTCAATACCACCTTTTCCGCTTCAAACACCAAGCAGAGTCCATGCTTGATCAGTAGAGAGTTGGATACCAAATTCTTCTGGATCTTAAGTACGTACAACACATCATTTAGAGTGAGGTTCAGGATTACAGTTCCAACCCCCTGAACCTCAGATGTTGCAGAATTCTCCATGTACAGCTTATCACTGTTTGTAACCGATGTGAAAAAAGAGAACACTGTCTTATCAGAACAGACATGGCGTGTGGCGCCAGTATCTATCCATCACTCCCTAGGATGAGAAGCCAACAGACAAACTTCTGAGACCATGGCGTTTATGTTGAGCAGAGAGATGTCATTGGAGATTTTCTCTGTCACATAAGCCTGGGGACGGGGCTTCCAAAGCTTCATGCACTCAATAGATGGGTGCCCTGGCTTACCACAGTTGTAGCAATTTCCTTGGAATTTAGGCTGAGCAGTAGGTTTCTTCGAGATCCCACCAGAAGGCTTCAGTTTCCCAATTATTGGTTGCTTATTCATGAAGGCCTTGTTTTTTTCTTTGTAGGGAGGCTTCCCCTTCCTTGAGCCAGAGATCTAACTGTACTCTATCACATCGGCCCCCAAATGTCTTTTATTTTTGACATTATCCTCCTCAATTCGCAGCTTCGTCACAAGTGTTCTGAAAATCATCTCCTTCGTTTTGTGCTGCAAATATTCACGAAATGTCTTCCAAGACGGAAGCAACTTGTGGATAGCCGTTGTCACTTGCAATGACTCAGCCATATGCAAACCCTCTCCTTCCATATATTGCAGAAGCACCTGGTACACCTGCACCTGACTTACCACGGAGCGTGAGTCCACCATCACAAAGTCTAGCATCTTGCTAGCCAAGAATTTCCTGGATCCAGCGCCATCAACCTTGTATTTCTTCTCTGGAGATTCCCAGAGTTCATTGGCTGTCTTTTTCACTTGATATACTCGGTAAAGGGAATCATCAAATCCGTCCAGCACATAGTTGCAGCATAAAAAGTCCGCACTAATCCACTGGTCATAGGATGTCTGTCTCTACACATTAGTGTCATCCTCAGCAACAACAGGGGCAGCCTCTGACAAGAAACTCGCAAGGCCCATAGTCGTGAGGTAGAATACCATCTTATTCTGCCACGTTTTAAAATCCGGAGCCATAAACTTATCCGATCGAATCGCATGATTCACCGGAAAGGGTGCCGGAAACGGTGGTAGGGACGCCGAGCCCGAAAACCTAAGCAAGTCCACTGGTATAGTGTCAATATTGATGGTATTTGCGGTGTTGGTCGACGGAGCATCGATAGTCAAGGGTGCAAGCAGGTTGGCGGGAACGTTGTTGCCAACTTTATTGTTGTTTGCCATTTTTTACGCTACAGCAAAACCATAATTAGTCTACGAAATAGAAACAATTATTCTAACCGGAAATCATATTCTATAACTGATATAGAACTGATGCCACGTAAAACATATGTAAAATCATATTGTAAAATGTTTTGTTAAATAGAGAACTCGAGGTCAAAACAAATTCAGTAGAGAAATATCTAAGCTGTAACAGATGTGCTAAAATGACTTCTTTAAAATAAATTGTAACAACCATATTACAAAGACTGAACTCATAAAGTAATGTAACTGTTATGAAATCATAGAAATAACAGAAGCTTATATGGATCGATTTTGGACAGGAAACAATGAAATGAAATTATCATACACAAAGTAAAACCCATAATCTAAATACAAACAATTTGAACGAACAGTGAGTATTTCAACTGAAGTGAATGCGCAAAATTTGAGTAAATTAGAACATTCATAACATATTCTAAATAGACGATTTAATATCATTTTATTAGATGGAATTAGTTCTTGAACTTCTGCTGGGTAATTTTCATAAACTGATGAACGAAATATGGGAATGAAAAATTCCCGAAACAAATTCGATTTAAGATTGTTAGAGCAAAATTCCAACAATCTGCAGAACAAGAATTTGCACGACGAAAACAAACGAGTGTATAATATTCGACACCGGAAAGAAGTGTGAATGAATTGCCGAAGGCCTGTGTTAGACACAGTAACCTTAAATCGAATTCATCGCCTCCACCGAGTGCGAGAGGATTTGAAGGTGTCCGATTCCCAGGATACAATCGACGTTCGATTTTGTGTTGCACTTGCACAAAATAGTCAATCGAATTATATACGTGACTGTGCGTTCTCTGTAGAAACGAATGAAACCAAGAACGAAACAATACCTACAGCAGACGAATTGCATAGGAGTAGCAGACGAACGTATATTTCCGAATACTTCGATGAAGAACCCAAGCGCCCATTTATGCAAAAACAAAGCAACCTTACACATTCTGTGTTGATTCCGAAATCAATTTGATGATTTTTCATTCATTTGTTGCTCGTACGTTCAGCTTCTGTCCGTTCGGATTTTTGCACAGAAGAGATACATACTTAGGGTTGGGCTTGGGCTTGCTTGGTGGGCTCCTCAGTGGACGGTTCAGACTCGAAGTGGGTCAGGTTTATGGGCTACGGGACTAAATTAAAGCCCAAATCAAATTTTGCCCAAATCAAAATTCCAAATGAATTTCGTCCAAAAAGAATTAACTACATGGACAAAGGCACATTCCACTAAACCACGGACCACGGGCCACGGACGCGGGACGCGAGACGCGGGCTCGGACGGGCGTATACGTTGTGAAAAAATATGTGATGCGCACATCAACTTACTTTTCCTTTAGGGTTGGTTGTGACACTAAGTCACACACTATAATAAATAAACACACCACTTATCTCCCCATTATCCAATGTAGGATTGGCATTAAAGGGTCTACCACTCCATTGTCCGACACTCACTTTGCACGACAATATCTCATTCAATTCTTAATGAATTTTGTCGATTTTTTTTTGCAAAACGATCTCCTATCCAAGGAGTGTCTAACTCATCCTTAATCACCTCGATCACTGATCGGGTCAATCGGCAAAACGATCGCAAATTCCAAATAAAACTGTTTTTAACCAGTTTTTTCCAACATATACAATCAAAGCTGTTGTGAATATCAAAGAGGAAAAAGACAGGGGCGGCGAAGGTAAATTTGAATAGAGAGAGAGAGAGATTAACAGTTGAAGAGCTTCGAGGAACTTGTCGTGTTCTTCTTCAGTCCAGTTCTCTCTGGACTTCGTAATGGTGTAGGGCTTCCTCGCCTTCTTGCCTGCTGAGCCATCCCATGCACTTGAGTTCGCTGCCATAGATGATGATTGAGAGTTCGAATTCATGGGGATTATGAGTTTTTTTTTGTGGGGGTGGGGGGG
>NMUG010001815.1:0-17050 GCA_002855965.1 Monotropa hypopitys | reverse complement strand
TTTGGCAAGTTGAGAAATAATTGGCAAAGTAACTTTTATTACTTCACTTTATGAAGATTTTTCACTTTTACAGACTTTGAAAGAAGGAAATATTATCTTTTGAAAAAGGCGAAAACACAAGGGAAAAGGAAAAGTGTTTGAAAAGTATAAGAGTTTTGTCACACGTTTACTTCCTATTTATTTTGTTCTTTTATATATTCACCACGCCGTCGTGCTGACGTGTTCTTACACGCTTTTTAGGTAACCGCTGTTAGAGTTCCACCTTCCCAGCTGTAGGGTTGTCAGAGGTTCTTACAGTTTCAGTTTCCGCTGGTAGATGTTGTTCTTTTCAGTTTCAGCTTCCGTAGTTTGTAGTAGGTTTCAGTTTTTATAGTACTGTTCTCTTTTGATATTATGGGCCGGGTTTTGTTTTACCCAGTTTGTTAGGCCCAGTGGACCTCAGTTGTACGCGGTTTTTATTGTTGGCAGTTCGGTTTTTATTTCAGTAGTTCTTTTCTTTCAGTTGTGCTTAGTTATAATCTGTTCCTATGACACTGCCACGTCGCCAATTCAGTAATTACCATGATAATTACCGGGGATTGGTCGTGACATATCCTACCTTTAGAGTAGACCTTTATGATTAGACTTTTTTCATCTAAGTCCTCTCAATTGATGGGATTTCTATCATATCTTGTGTAATTATGTCGGATCGTTGTGCTGGAACCTTCTATGTTGATCCATTAGTTTGGGATGTTGATTTCCTATTGACGCCCTTAGAATTGGTCTTGTCATTGTTTCCTTCAAACATTGGATTCCATCTTAGTTGTCGTGGTTGTAGTTGCCTAATTCTTCCCTTGGTAGTGAAAAGTAGATTTTACGGGTATTGGATGATCATACATCCTTTCTTGTCCTTTTGGTTAAGGATGATAGCTCAACATACCATCATGCGATCGAGTCCTTAAATCTTCTTGCCATCTTAATGAGGCCATCGATTGGTACTCCTTGTAGTGTAGTATCACATCTTATGATGTCGACCTCTTGGGTGTCATTCCCTCTAACATAGGAGTTGGTTGTCTCCTTGTGGTTGAGGCTTGGCCCTCACCTTGTTTAGTCTGGACATGGATCTCTCGATAGCCTTGTTGGTATTTGCTCTTCTTGGAATTGATTCCTTTCCCTGAATATGTTCTTCCCTGTATTTAACTGTGTGGAATGGATTAGACCCTTCTCATAGAGTTGGGATTTGTATTGAAGGAACTAGGTGACTGTAGGTTCGAGAACCTAGTTAGAGTTATATCCCTTTAGCTTGGAAGGTGTTCCGTTGAGAGTAGGCCAAGTCATGGAAGAAATCTATGTGTGAGTAGTGTTCCAATTGCTGGATCTCTCTTATAATTCAGTATCAATCTGGTTTGTGTGTTGAGGTATGTTTGACGATGATAGTACCCTACCCTTATTTGGAAGCTAGAGTTGTCTTTAGAGTATAGTTGGAGTTGTTTGAGGTTTCCTTTGGCAAGCCTCTATGGCTTAACCTCTTTATCAAATAAATTGGGATTGAGGAATCATGTGAGGATGTAGTCGAAGTGAATGAGGAAAGTTTGATGTGTATGAAGATGATAATGGATGTAGTGCTTAGTGATGTTAGAAAGTTCTTGGTTCAGTGAGGTCGTCGAGGGAAGTGTAAGTGTTTCTTTTGTGGTATGAGTTGTTCCTTGAGGATGAGAAAGAGTCGAGTGAGTAATTTGAGGTAATTAGAGTCAGCCTAGTGAACGTGCAGGTGATAATGGATCAATGTGTGAATTGAATCTTGTAGGATGATGTGGGGCTTAGACTTTTGTCTAACCCGCCTTAGTGCTCTATTGGTGTTTTGTCTTCTTGGCAAGTGTGATTATTTGGATCATGGAAGTGGGACTTAGTTTCCCATTTCCTTGGTTTGTGGTGAATAGTTCATCATGGGTGTTGGATGACCCCTGTTGGTAATTGGATGTGATGAGAATCAGGATGTTCAAGTTATTGGTAGCGTTCATGTGTAGAAATTGTTGGTCAATGAGTAGGGTGACTTGCAAGAATTTAGGACCATCGTGGGAATTCAAGGAAGTTGTGATAAGGTTCACTAGAACTTTGATGATGAGTAATAAGAGAACTTTGTTGATCTTTTAGGATGGACCTGGTGGACCAGTCCTAGTTTGATGACAATTTGAGGTTTCGATGGAAGTAAGGATGATGTCACTTAGTGACTTAGAGATTTGTGTGCGAGTGGTAATTTGGAGTGATAGATCCTGAGTATGGATTCCGCATGGTTTGTTCGTGTTTTGGGTGAGCGAGGTTTAGCCGAGTTAGCCCTTGAGAGTGAGTATTCGGTTCAAGGATGTTAGGGTATTGGCACATTGGTGTGCATAGTAGTCTCTTAGAAGATTGTTCAAGGAAAAGGTGTGATGTGAACCTTGAGTCTGTAGTCGTGATTTTGATTTGGGGTTGTAGTTACCCCTTAGTTTTGGCATATAGTTGTGAGGATGTGCTTCTCGGCATAGTGGTATATTCTCCCCTATACTTGATTGTTTCGATCGTGTACTGCCCTTGGTTGCATGCTATTCTTAGTATGCTTACCATGTCCTATTCATAGGTGTTTTGGGTTGGTGGATGGAATCCATCACTTAGTCGTCTCTTTTCGCTTCCATCCTTGCAAACTTATATGAGTGAAGGGTGGCTTCTATCTATCTTTGTTCGGAATGTTGCTGTTGCATGCTCGTGTCTTGCCCTAATCGGTGTTAGGATGTTTGATTCTTTGGCGATGTGTGAGTTAATTACCCCTTGCCATCATGTGGCACGTTTTTTATCTTTCCGTGTCGCATTGATGTTGGTTGGTAACAATGGGAGGAGCCCATTGCTTTGAAAGATCCTTGACTTATTCTTACCAAGATCTTGGTGGCATTCTTATCTTCTGTCGTATCCTTGTTGATGATTCAAGAAGTATCAAATTTTTTTGACATTTTGTAGGGCAATGGTGTGCTCTCTATCTGTTGTAGTGCGATCCACCTAGTCTTGTGTGCCCATGCCATTCTCTTTTTCTAGGAGAAGATAGTGGGATTCTGTGGATTTCCCTAATCTTCCAACCATACTCTTGTTTCGCTTGTGCGCATTGGTTTCTTGTGGGCATTCTTCTCTTGCGACGTTGTTCTACGATTCTAAATTGTTGTTGTTTCTCTTTTTATCTCATTCACTTGGTGTTTGAACACCTCAGATTTAAGAAGAATGTCTCCTATTAGTAGCTTGTTTGTCACGGTAGGTGATATTGCTGGTCTGTGGGCTGGTGAGTGTTGGTGTTGTGGTTTGGTTGGGAAGTTAAGAATGTCACTCGTATTGTGCAGTTGTGTTGAGAGCTTCGGGTAGTGTGTGTCTTTTGGGTTGACTGCACCGATTTAGCTATATGGTGATGTTTGTCATGACCGGGTGTGTGCGAAGTCCGTGTCATATGGTGTAGGAAGGACTAGGAAGGATTGATTTGAGAAGGTAACTAGCCATCGCATCTCAAAACAAACTTCCATAAGTCATTCCAATACCGCACTAGGTATGTGTGTGGGTTTGGTTATAATTGAGGATTGGTGTCATTCTTGAGTTTGTTGGTTGAAAGATGTTAGTATGAAATTGGTCTTGGAGTTTTATACTCATTGTGTATTTATCTCAGAGTTGTGGAGTAGTGTGAGAGTTGGGTGGAGATTTGCGAATTAGTGCCATCGTTTGGTCAAGTGGTTGACCTTAAGTGTGTTGGTCTCATGTCCTTTTGTCCTTGGTGACGAACTGATTTGGAGTTCCATCTCAGTTTCAAGTTTGGTGATTATGGTTCCTTTATTCCTTCTCCATCGTATCGTATCGGTTTGTCCGTATCATATCGGTGTATCCGTATCATGTCGGCATGGGTCATTGACCTTCAGATTTTAGATTTTTGGGATGTTGGTACAAATTATTTGGTTGTGCCAACTCCTCTGTGGTATTCTGGGGGCAAGGTCTTTAAAACTTCCCCCTTTGTTAAGAACTCCTGCCATGTGAGTGATTAAATATGTTATAGCGTAGCGGGAGCGTGATGCTCTCCTTCTGTTGGTAAATTCTACACCATATGATGATGTTCCCAGTGGTTGTGGGTGCGATCCTATTATATCCGGTGTGGTGGAGATTTCTCATGTTGGTTACTAGACGAAGTGAAGTTGAGTTGGTCGCTCCCTTTCCCTTGAGTACATTGAGGTTTTAGGAACTCTTTCAAAATTCTGACATGTGGTGATGGTAAAGAAGGTATGGGAGAGCATTGAACGTGAGATCTTCTTCTTGTGTCTTTCTTGCGGATCCTTATTGGATTTGATAACCCTGTCCGGAACCATAAATTCCTTGCTTAGTTGTGTTAGTGTCTCGAGTTGTAAGGATATTGTCTCTGCCATGGGTCCTTGTTCCACCTAGTGTTGAGGAACAACTCGTCCGCATTTTGGATTCGAGGGAAATATCTTAAATTGTTTGATTCTTAGAAGATCATTCCATTCCTCTTGTTATGTTCTTGTGTGGTCGATCATGTAAATTTCGATTACGAAATTCCTTTAAGGAGGGTGGATTGTAACGGTCTAGAATTTCATAAATCAAATTTAGAATTTTTAAATTCTATTTCTCAGATTTTGATTGATCTTGATCTCAAAATCTATTCTTGATGATTGATGTGGTTTATCTTAAAATGTCGTAGAGAATTCAATTGTGAATCCAACGCAACTTGAATCATTCAATTCGAAGTTCGGATGAAGGTTTGGCGTCCAAAATACTCCGTAGTATGTTTCAGGCTAGAGGCACCCGGAACTGGTACCCGGAGGAGGCGCAACCGGTTCCCAAGTGCCAAAGCACCAAGAAAGGTAGGCCATCCGAGTAACCTGCAACCGGTTCCCGAATGTCCCACAACCGGTACCCGTGCAAGCATGGGGTATCTAAAACCCCTTCCCCAACCAGTTCCTGCGAGCCCCAACTGCAAGGGTTGCGGGTAGAGACAACTGCAACCGGTTGCCATCTGCCCCTCAAACGGTTGCAAGACCCCGACAACCTTTTTCTGGGAATTAATGAAGGGTGTTTTGGTCCTTTATTGTCCATTTTAACACCTCCTATATGTGTGGGGATGCCCTAAGTTCGTCTAAAACACTATCTCCCCCTTCTCTCTCTACCTCCCTCTCATTTCACCTCTCAAATCTCTCTCCCTTCTCTCTAAACTCAAGGTAAATCGGTTGGAATTTTGCAAAAATCCCAAGGTCTAACATCGGAGTACGCATCAAGGCCATCCTAGTGACGTGCATAGTTTGTGCAATTGTTGGCAACCCCTCACCTAGGGTGTGAACATTCTGGGTTAAGAGGTAGAGTATCCTAACCATTTGACATATGTGTATGCGTATTTCTCTCCCTCCCTCTTTAATTCTATCAAATTCGTAGTTGATGCAAGTGGGTTGTACTTCGGGTCTTGATTGAGTCAGGTATCATGTCTACGAGTTGTTGTATGGGTTATATGGACTCCCTAGAGTGTAAATTTGATATCCCATTGATTTAAATTGAAAACCCCCGAATTTTATAAAAACCTTAAATTGACTTGATTTTGGAAAATTGGGGATTTGGGAAATTTGAGATTTGGGAAAATTGGATGTGGGATTATGAAATTGACACTTAAAATGTGAAATTGGTATTTATAAACCATTATAAACATTGATTTCGGCCATTGGGCCAAATGTGAGAAATTGGGAAGAACATGATTTTTGGATATCAATCGGTGAATGGTGTTGGATATTGATCCTTTGAGTTGACTATCTTATATGGGGTTTTGGTCCCTAGGATTTTGATCCCTGAACATTCTATGTTCACGATATTACGTAATGGGGTTTGACTGGACCCTACTGTCAAGTCGGGCAATAATAGGAATATCACGGTTAGTAAGTTGACGAGCTACTAGCGCGGAACTAGCCTAAACTCTTATTAAATAATTACTTGTGCGAGCCTTATATTGATAAGGAAAGAAAACAAAATAATTTTGGAAAACCCTTATTTTGATAAGGTAATGGACATGACATGGACACTTGGTCTTTTGGGAAATGTTTTGGAAACACTTGGTCCTTTGGAAAATATTTTAGAAAATACGTGGTCTTGGAACTTGAAGGAAATGGAAACAACTCTTAACTTGATAACTCTTTCAAAACCTTTTGGGTCCTTCATGCATGCATCACATGTTTACTTCTATACTTTGTTTTGCACATGTGGTATCTACATATATCTCTTGTTTAGGTTTCTCTACTAGGCATATGCCTAACCCTCTATTTTTAGGGAAAGGATTATTGGAGTGTCTTGGATTGGATTTTCAAGATTGTTAGAAGACTTTGAATGCATTTTCATTATATTGTACTCTCTTATATTTCTGCACTTTTATTTTAAAGTTAATGGTGCCCGATTTTTTAATAAGTAGATTAATGCTTTTATTACTTATGCCTGTCTGCAATTGATACATTATGCATGTGGATGGTATTGAGTTGGCAGTCTTTCTTTTATTAGTTATTTCAATTGCTCTAATATCATCCTTCAAAAAATGATTTAAAATTCTGGGGCCATTACAACACCTCACTCCAGAGAGGTGAATCCTCTGGCTCTCCCGCTGCATCCAAAGCCTAGAACCACGCTTCCTTGAAGGCCGCGTCAAAGCCCTTTTTGAAGCCGACCCCATAGGCTTCGGATCAAAGCTCGACCACCTGTTTTTATAGCCCTCTTTGGCATCCTTGAAGCCTTCTCTGTAACCTTTGGCGTCAGCATCAGCAGCAGACTTCCAAATCCTCTCATCAAAATTTTCTTGCACTTTCCCGATGATATCTTCAGCCTTTGCAAGACTCTTTTTCAGTCGGTCAGGTTCTGCCGACCTCTCCCCAAGTTGTTGGATGAGTAAGTCCTTTTGAGTAGTAGAGGATCTGAGATCTGTGAGACCCCATCCCAGAAAATAGGACTTTTATTTATAAATATAGTTTATAATATCTTGGAGATGATTTAAAAATAGAATTAAAGTCAATTTGGGCTTAGTTTTGAGTTAAAAAGATAAAATCGGAAAGGAATAAATATTTAGGGGCCCAAACCATAAGAAATGGAAGTTAGAAAACCCAATTTGAGGTCCGGTCGAAAGCTAATGGATCGATTTGGGTCAGTTCGGGTTTGGCAGATCGGCCCAGCCCAAATCTGACCAAATGATTGGCTGATCATCTGTGTGCCAACAACTCTGCCGAGCTGCATAGATAGGTCCCATCCAGACTGACAGGCTAGTCTGACTTATAGGACAACTCAGTGATTAATTCTTTCTGTCCCTTATATCTAGTCTGCCATAACTAGAGAGTTGTTTGACCAAAAGTCCTGACCCGGATTATACTTGTCGGATAGATAGGAGGTGGAGTGCAAGGCACCTCCTGCAGTATGGATGCTTGACAGAACAAGGTAATGTCAATCCTTGGCATTTAATACAACCCAAACTCCGGATTGCTATAAATACAACCCATTCTCAGCATTAAATTCCCCACCCAACTCTTCCCCTACATTCAAAACTTTCTAGTGTGAGAAAATCATCTCTCCAGAAAATCTGAGTGTTCGGCAAACCTTAGCCAAACCCCTAGAACACCCCTCCGATCAATCTTATCCTCTCAGCAACTCTCAAAAGCCTTCGGACCACTTCACTTCCAAAACAAAAGACCTATACTCTCTGGACCAGCATTCTCGAACAGTGCTCAGCTCGGCCATCCACCTGGAAGCCCAGAAGCTCAACCCTCCAGCTCAGGTAACTTCTGAACCCTCTATGCATGCTTTAAAATGATCCGGCATAACCTAATCAAGGTCCTACCATCCCGTTGTTATTCGGAAAGTCCACCAAAGGCCTTTGACACACTGAACTCATCTCGGCAGCCTTACTTTTGGCTCTGCCGAAGCACCCTAAGCCTTAGTATTCGGATCGGCAAACATCAGTATAAAATATTCATTGGTTGGCACTTTGCCAAACCAGTCCGGACTGCCCATTGAACCATTCGGCTGAGCTTCTTTTAGCTCGACATATACGCCCGGACCCTTGTAGGGCATCTCTAACTCATTTCTAGAGTATTGCTGACCTCCCATTTGCCGGAGCACTTGTGCTTAGCAAAGGGCATGTCCGTTCTTTAGAACCATGACTCTTTGAGCTCGACTACTTATTCAATTACTCGGACAATTAGTCCTAAACCTTTGTAATCATCATATTAACCATTTCGACTGGTTAAAATGAACCAAGCATTGTTTCCCGCACTATATGCCAGTGTTCGACAATTCATTGTTGTGAATAGTTAGTAGCCTCTCCGGCCCATTATGTTTATGATAGGCACACTATTTGTAGTTTTGTATACCTATTTTATTTCCTTTTTATTCTAGTTACTTGTGATTTTGTTTACATTTTAGTTCTTTTTTATGTTTTTCTTTGTTTTGTAGTCTTTCTTGTTTTTTCTGGTTATTTGTTAATTCCTGGACGAGACTGGAAGCCCCGAGTCATCCCCGAGCCATGAGGGGGCATTGCAGAATGTCACGGAGGTGCTGGAGAAGACGGAAGTCACGAGGACATGGGATCGGACACATCTCAAAAGCAGAACCAGTGACTGCAACATGGGTATCAGTCCCTCCAGTTCATTACCAGAGATACAAAGAGCAAAATCTTATAGAAAAGGAATCCTGAGGGCAGGTACCGGTCCCTCGACATGTCGGGGATCTTTACGTCTACCGGCCCCCCCATATGTACGGGGACCAGTCCCTCTGTATAATTTCAGTTTTAGACCAGTTTTGGGTAGTAGGATTCCAAGGGGCCGGGTACCGGTCCCCCACATGTACGGGGACCGGTCCCTCTGGTTCAGTTCTGTGAAAATCACCTCATTAATGGCATTTTGTAATTATTTAGGTCTTGAAGTATATGCATGCATGTATATTTGTGAGACTTATATTTTTCATTTGTTTTAGGTTTAGTTTGAGGGGAGAGCCTCCCTCTCCTCCTTCTCTTTCTTTCTCACCGTCTCTCTAGCATTTGGAGGTCATCCATGGGGATTTTGGGTTTTTGCCAAGCATTGATGACGTAAGGCGTTCTCTCCTCTCTCTATCTATGTAATCTATTACTAGGATTAAGTTTAATAAAAATTGTATTTCATTTTCATGTGTTGTGTTTTCTTGTGTTTTGTGCTTGTTGTAGCTTTAACGGAGAGGTAGCCTTCTAGGATTGGCTTTGGGATGACTAGTACCCCATGCCTTGGCTTGTGTTTGAATGCTTAATGTTTTGGGCTTAAAATGTGTGGCCTAGGGTGTAGGAATTCACTAACTAGGGTCTTAGCCGAGCGGTGTTAATCACCTTGATGCGTCGTCGTCATAATATGGCATGATGCATGCTTGGTGCGATATCCCGCTAGGTATTCGATAAAATGCCTAAGTGAATGAATTCACTTCGAAACCACCCAATTGATAAAGAATTGTAGTCTTGAGGTATCTTAGGGGTTAAGAATATGTAGTTCTCACCTCGGGTCCAACCAAGAGTTGTCGACCTAATTGATGGGCCATCGACATAAGATAGCACGGCTCATGCCTGTAGCATGTCACTCGATGAGTATAAGTCGGCCTAGAGAATTGAATTTTAATCCTCGTGCATCTCTTGACCCGTGACTTGTGCTTGAGAGTCAAACATCTTGTGGGAGGTCCTATGCCACGATCCCTCCACCGTGTCGTCATGGATAATTGGAGTAGTCTTCATTGGCCTAGGTTAGGTGTTAGAACCCTAATTGCCATTCTTCTTAGTTTAATTAGTTTTTACCTTTTTATTTTATGATTTAGTTTCTTAACTTTTATAGAACAAAACAAAAGGCTAGCGTCCTACCGCCTCTACCCACAAACCTAAACTATTAAACCAAGCAATTATCTTCAACTCCGTCATTTCCATATGGACCGACCTCAGACTTATCTACATTATTAGTTAGAGTATTTATTTTCGTGCTTATAAATTATTAATGTTTGGCATTGGCTTTTCCGTTAATCAATGACCGGAAAAGTTCTTCCAACATTTTGGCGCCATTGCCGAGGATTTGTCGTTTGAGTTTAGTTTTTGCTAGTTTAGAAGTTTTCTTTTGCCCCACCATATATACCAATTTATTTTGTTTCTTCTTGTTTTCTTTTTTATATAAAACCAAAAATAAATAAATAGACATTGTTGATCATGACTTCCGGTAACCCTTGGGAAACTATGGATCAACAACATTGGGAGACCTACCCTCCATTCCCCGAGCCTTCTAGTCAAGAGTGGCATGACCACTCTAACTTTTATCGAGAATGTGAGTTTTCATATGAACCACCACTCTTTTCATATGCGTACCACAATGCAATGGCTCCTTAACAATTCTTTTACCTGGAGACAACTAATCAATATCCGGAACAATGGTCCCATGAGGAACCTTATCCATGCCGACCTTGCACCAATACCTTGAAGGATGCTTTGCAAACCTTTCTCCAAGGTTGTCATTCCAATAAGGCCCTCTACAATGATGTGGTAGCTCCTCTCGAAACTTATCATTTGGAACCACCCTTGGAACCATATGACCATTTCCTTCCAGAGGAAATTTTTGACCCCCAACCATCACACCCATCTTTCTTAGAGGACGCTTTGCAACGCTTCCTTTCTAGTTGAAACAACATCACGGCCCTCAATTCCTCATGCCAAGTGGATTTTGGTGTCCCAATTTTTGAGCCAGCCATTCCCACCCACCCCTTGGAGGAGGCATGTCTTACCTCTGAGGAGGTTTCTTTCCTTGAAAATCCAGATGTGGGTATCTCTCATTCCACCGTGATGACCAAAGCCACGATGGGGTCGCTCCCCAAATCAAAAAATGATACTCCTCTCACTCCTCCTGAACCAAAATTGGTGAGTTTTAACTATGATTCGAGTGATGAGGAGCTTGAGGTGGATTTTCGGTATGGTGAGAGTGTGAATGTTGTTAGCACCTTGGCATTGAGCCCGATATGCCAAGTATATCCCAAGAGCCTATTGAGTGTGCATTTGTTGCACCTATTTTTATGATACCTCTTGGGGAGTCCTTCTTTGGGGCCAAGTCTTTATCACCGATTGCACAAGTGTCCATCTGTTCTCTTCTACCACCACTTTCTCTTCTTATTTTAGAAAAGATTGATTTTTTAGGCGTTGACCGACTCCTTATGAGTCATGCTTCATGTTCCACAACTTATGTCAATTCCTTGAAAGCCAATGTCATCCGTGGTGGTAGGGTGGTTGATCATTCCTTGTCTAAGAGCCGCCAAGCCCCTTTGTCACACCCGTATCACTTTCAATATATTTTTATTCATTTAATAAATAATGAAAGGGAGAGTTTAGAGAATGATAATATTTATTTCAATGGTTAAAGATATTATAATTACTTAAATGAGGATTTAATAAGTGTTATATATATATATATAATTAACCCTTAATGTATATAGGCATAAGGAGTGGCACACAAGGGTAATAAAGGTTTAGTAAGAGGGGTAAGAGGGTCGTTAGGAGTTAAAAACCTGATTAGGGTTGAGGGAGGTTACTCCCATTGTTTATTCTAACCTAAAAGTATTTAGAGAGAGATATTAAGGAAGAAAGAGGGAGAAGCTTGAGGATTAGTATTTTTGAAGTGGATTTGATCACTTTTGGAGGAAAACTTCTTCTCCAACCTTGTTCCTAGCATTGGTAAGTATATTTTCCCCAACTTTGATTTTTAATTTTGGTCCAGATTAGGACTGGAGTAGTGGGTTTTACTTAATCACAATTTTAGTTAAAAATTCCTAGATCTACTTGAAAAAAATGGTTTTAGGGTAGATTAACATGAGCGTTGTGACCTAAATCAAAATATAATAAGTGTATAGTTGTATATGACACTTAGGGGCATTGATTTCACAAAAAAATAAAGATTAGATGGACTTTTTAGTGAAAATGATTAGTGTAATCGAGCAAGTTTTAATCTGCTATTTTCTGCGCATCAACCGGTATGCACACCGGTATACCGGGCGGTATACCAGACGTCATACCGGTCCCATACCATCCAGTAAATTTTTTGAGCAGAACTCCAAATTGTGCGTATCGTTGAGAGCTTTCCAGCGCCATATTATAATGTCAAAACGGAGTTACGTAGCAAACGTTATGCTCGTTTAAAGTTGACGTAGTTTCGTAGGGGATCTTTGGCATTCCTCTTTGTTTTCGTTGGCCATGCTTTGGGCAAACCTATACTAACCGGAATGCCGGCCAGGATGCCGGGCAGTACACCGGTCCCGTACCGGTCCTATACCGGTCAAAGGAAATTTTGATGAAAATTTGGGGTATTTCTGGAGGGTTGTCCTATACTACTTGTAGACTCCATTTATAAAGGATTTGAAGGGTTATGAAGGTTCAAAGAAGTGAAGAACAAATGTTGAAGTATTTAATTAATACTTAGTACTTAAGAGGGATTATTCATACACTTTTGTAATGTTATAACAGGAGTCAAGCTGGAATCATCTAAGGCAGCTCTTTAGACGTGCGGTTGCGTGATCACCTATCTTGGTGAGTGTGTAGCTACCTTTCCATATATGTCTTTTGACTTGTGTTTGGCCTATGTTAAATGTATGTGGGGATAGATTGGTTGATTTTTTCGACATTGCTTGTTGGTTACTTGATCACATGACTTCTATATGTTAAAAATAAGCCGAGATACATGTGTAGCTTTTTCTACCTGCAAACATGAATGTGAAATGGATGTGGCATGGATTAATGCAAGTATGAATGCAAGTATGAATGAGAAATTAAACATATGATACTATGGGCATGTTACATGTCGATTAAATAAATGGTACTATGGGCACGGTGCTATGGACATGTTACATGTCGATTAAATAAATGGTGCTATGGGCACGGTGCTATGGGTATGTTACATGTCGATTAAATAAATGGTGCTATGAACACGGTGCTATGGGCACGTTACATGTCGATTAAATATATGATGTTATGGGCATGATGTTATGGGCATGAATAATTAAATATATGATGTTATGGGCATGAGAAATTAAATAAAAGAAAGGTGCTATGGTGATGCAGACGGTATTGCAGAAGAATACCTCAGAGAAGTTGGAGTCAAGACCCGTGGAAGCACTCTCAGGACAGACATCAAAGACACGCCCCGCGCAGAGCACTCTAGCCCAGCCAAGCAAGCTTCTGTTTAGTCCTCACCACGATTGAGTGCGGCCAAGCATCGTTCTGAAGGCCTGGTCCTCCAGGCGAGCAAAGAAGATTGATCCCACACTGAAATGAACATTTGCCGCGCAGCTCAAGTCAGGCACCAATTCAGCTCAGCAGCTCGGCACTCCCCTCGCTGTGCAGGAAAGACATCGCCAGGCCCTACCAACTGATTTTCTTTTTACTTTTCTTATTTTCTTTTTACTTTTCTTATTTTCAGGTTAACCCAACGTGTTTAGGGTTATTCTATTCCTTTTTTTTTCTTTTGGGGCCTAATCCTATCGGCGGCCCATGATTATACTTAGGGTTTTTTCCTCTTTTGGTGTCCTGTATGGCCGCCCTATATATAGGGCTCTCGTATGACTGTAAAAGGGTTGTTGAATGAATTGAAGAAAAATTGAGTCAAGGATTTCTTGTTCCTCTCCCCCATTCCCCTTCGGCATTCTTTCTCAGGAATCAATGATTTGGTTTGAAGTCGTGTTTTTGGCATTTCGTGCGCGAAATCAACAGATCGCGAGCCTTGATTCTGGGTATTCGTGCGCAAATCAATAGGTCGAGAAGAGAATCAACGGAGGTATTCCAGGTGAATTAATCCATCATTCTGTCTATCATTTTATTTTTATCACTTTGGTCGTTTTTGTTTCCTTCCGCTGCATCAACTTGGTATCAGAGCTCTGCGTCTTGATCATATCAAAGCATTGCACTTTGATTCTTATCTGAAGTCGAGTGCCATCCCCAAACACATGGATCCTAGGAGGCGACCCGCTCATGAACTTCAAGAAGACAGGCTCGACAGGCTGCAACAGACTGTGGAGACTTTAGCAGCGAGTATTGCGGCCATCCAACTCTAGCTTCAACCCCAACACCCTGATCAACCCCCCACCGGCCAAATCCTCGTGAAGAGGAGGAGGTTGAAATCGACCAGACGTACGGAAATGAAGAGGAGAACCCCTTTGCTGAAGATGAGCATTATCGAAGACCAGAAAGGCACCCGCGGATTCCTAACAGACGCGAGGAGCGAGAGGTCTCCTCTTCTCCATCAAAATGGGAGTCAGGACTCAAAATTGATATACCAGAGTTCCAGAGAGGTATGAGCCTAGAAGATTTCTTGGACTGGTTATTTGTCGTGGAGGAAGTGTTAGAGTTCAAGGAGGTTCCGGAAGACAGACGAGTATCCCTTGTGGCTACACGTTTTCGCAGAAGAGTGGCGGCCTGGTGGCAACAGCTGAAGGTCACCCGTGCCCGCATGGGCAAGAGAAAGATTGAGACATGGGAGAAACTACAGAAGCACCTCCGGGAAGCGTTCCTGCCACACAACTACTCTCGAATCATATATCAAAGGTTCCAGAACCTCAAACAAGGCACCAAAATAGTGGACGATTATACCATTGAGTTTTATCAACTAATGGCTAGGAGCGATCTGGGCGAGACTAGCGATCAGTTGATCTCATGATATGTTGGGGGGTTACAACTGCATTATCAGGACACACTTAACATGTTTGATATATACTCCATTTCTGATGCACACCAGAAGGCCCTGCAACTGGAGAAACAACTTAGACGAAAAATGACAACCCAACCCTGGACGTCTTCCAGCAGACATACTGCCCTCAGGGAACAGGCCGAGCTACATCCCAGCTGAGCAGAGCTCCCGCCCCATTACCGAACCCAACAAGACCCATCCCTCTTAGTGCGGGAAGATGCTTCAAGTGTGGGGAGACAGGTCATCGGTTCATTGATTGTAAGAAACCCACTATTCAAAAGGGCACGTTCATTGATAGCGAAGGATTAGTTCGAGTTGAGATGGATCACCCCGAGGTAACCATGACAGAAGAGATAGCGAGAGAAGATATCACAGAAGAAGAAGAAGAACATGTGGATGGTGATTTTGGCCCCTTGCTTGTGGTGCGGCATACCTGCCTGACATTCCGTGATGCCAATGGGGAGGGCTGGCTACGAAACAACATTTTTCAGTCTCGTTGTACAATGGAGGGTAAGGTCTGTCGGTTTGTTATTGACTCTGGAAGCTGTGAGAATGTGGTCTCAGAGGAAGCTGTAAGAAAACTGGGCCTGACAATGGAGAAGCATCTGATCCCTTACAAGCTGACTTGGTTACAAGACGGTGAGAAGGTGACGGTCTCTAAACGCTGTTTAGTGTCACTTTCCATCGGTACTAACTATTGGGATCGGATATGGTGTGATGTAGTCGAGATGAATGCTTGCCACCTCCTTCTAGGAAGACCATGGCAATTCAATCACGATGTACAACATGACGGCCGCAAGAATACCTACAACTTTACAACTAACAAAGTCAAGGTTATACTCTACCTAAGCAAAGAAGAGAGCCCGAGAGAAACAGTTGAGAGAGGCCCGAACTTACTGACCAGGCAGAAGTTTGAAGACGAAATGATGGAGTCTGGTCTTGTGTATGTTCTGGTATCAAAGGGACTTAGCCCGCACTGCGATAATTGGCAGCTCGGCTCCCGGGGTGCTCATCTCAGCGAGAACAGACCAGTTCAGATGGTGTACCTGAATGCGTACGAAATCTACTAGTAGAGTTTGGAGATGTATTCCCTGAGGAGTTATCGACTGGACTTCCGCCTTTGAGAGATATCCAACATCAGATCGATTTGGTGCCCGGATCAACCCTACCGAACAAGCCCCACTACCGAATGAGTCCTCGAGAGCACGAGGAGTTGAGGTCCCAGATAGAAGAGCTGCTTCACAAGGGGTATGTCAGGGAAAGTTTGAGTCCTTGTGCTGTACCCACATTGTTAATCCCAAAGAAGGACGATACTTGGAGAATGTGTGTCGACAGCCGCGCAATCAACAAGTTCACAGTGCGGTATCGATTCCCTATTCCCCGGCTAGATGATTTGTTAGATCAGCTCAACGGGGCTACAGTATTTAGTAAGCTTGACTTGAAAAGTGGCTACCACCAAATCCGCATCCGTGAAGGGGATGAGTGGAAAACCGCCTTTAAAACCAGAGAAGGGCTGTTTGAATGGATGGTCATGCCTTTCGGCCTATCAAAGCCCCCTAGTACTTTTATGAGAGTAATGAACCAGCTGTTCCGTCCGCTAATTGGAAAGTTTGTTGTTGTTTACTTTGACGACATGCTTGTTTACAGCCCTGATCCGGACACATATTTACAACACCTGTGGCAGGTCCTACACTTACTGCGAGAAGGTCAGTTATATGCTTTTCGAGCTAAGTGTTCATTCATGATGACCAGTGTGCTCTTCCTGGGGTATGTAGTGGGTGAAAAAGGGATTTCAGCTAATGGATCCAAGATTGAAACAGTTCGGAAGTGGCCTCTACCAAAAAATATCCATGATGTCCGAAGCTTTCATGGTTTAGCCTCTTTTTACAGAAGATTTATCCCCAATTTCATCACTATCATGGCCCCAATCACTGATTGCATGAGAGCTGGACAGTTCCTTTGGACGGAAGACGCCGCATGAGCTTTTGATGAGATCAAGGACCGCTTAACCTCATCTCCTGTGCTTGCCTTGCCAGATTTCTCTAAGCCTTTCGAACTACACTGTGACGCTTCGAAAGTGGGTGTAACGATCCGATTTTTCCGGGTCCCGTTAAATTAAATTGTCAAAAAATTTTAAAGCGGGATAGTGATTTAAATCCTTTGGTTTGTTAAATTAAATTCATCAAATAAAATTTATAAATCGTCGCGATAAATTTTAATGAAAACCCCCCTTCTTAGTTGGTATTATTATTTATGTTAATAATATAAGTAGTAGTAATAATAGTTATTATAAAACGTAAAAAAAAAAGGAAACAGGACAA
>NMUG010001814.1:0-17052 GCA_002855965.1 Monotropa hypopitys | reverse complement strand
ATTTTTGGTGGATCTTCCAACACCTTCATGGGGCTTCTGAACTATGGGAACTGACGTACCCCCCTCCGATAGGAGCATAGAGTTATCTGGTCATCCTCCTCTTCCTTCGCTTCTACCAATAACATCCCCCCATCTGTCTCTGGGGATCCTCGACCCCTCCTCCGAGCGTCCTCCAACGGGGCCCAGCTCTGAGGTTGCATCTGTTGTGGGCACATTGATGAGGAAAAAGAATACTGAGATCGCCTTACTCAACGAGAAGGTTGCCAAACTCGCCCAACTACCACCACGAGCAGCCTCTGTTACATCAAACTCCGGAGATAGGAACTGACACAGGGCCAACAAGGAAAAGGAAAGGCGGGACACCGCGCAACAGCGAGGAAGGAGACATGGAGTAGATCCTGAACAGCAGACGTACGACGAGTCTACCCCCAGTGCCCGGTCCTTAGGGGTACCAGACGGAACAATGTACGTATACGATCATAGGGTTTTCATCCCGGTCCGACAGGAAGGAGGAAGGACATACGAGTTCTGAAGCAGGAGACTAGAGGCAGATGCGGCCGAACATCACAAGCGCCCGTCTGCGGACCCCAAAAGCCCCGAGAGACAACACTGACATATGCATCGCCACCGCACACACCCCTCTCCTATCAGGGACAACCGAGAGGAGTGACGATAGCATAGAAGAAGACCCTCTCCAGACCACCCCCAGGGGAACGCCCACCGGAGCGTGGATGCACGACTTGGACAGCTCAATGCTGCCCCATACTACAGAATGATCGAGTCGGCAACAATCCCCCTGGGGTTCCATTTGCCCAAATTTGCCAGGTATGACCTGAAAACTGACGCTTATACATCTTATTTACTTTCGGTAGGTCATGGCCCATTTCACGACCGACAAATCCGTCATGTGTAAAATTTTTCCCACAAGCTTGGGGATACAAGACTCCCTGTGGTTCAATAAACTCCCGACAAGGTCCACCCAAAGCTTCAGGGATCTTGAGCGGGCATTCCTTGCTCGCTTTATTACAAGCACCACCCAGCACAAGGATGTCGGTGCCCTCATCAACCTCCGGAAGTGCTAGGGGGAGTCACTCCAGCAGTACACTGATCGGTACTGGGAGCTGTACAGCGAAATACAAGATTACGACCAGGGCATCGCAACCACTTCTTTCAAAATGGGCCTTGAGGCTGATAGTTTGATCTCCCGGGAACTCATGATCAACACTCCGGATGATATGGACGACCTCATGTAGAGGGTAGACAAATTTTGTGAACTGGAGGACCTTCTGGCCGACCGAGCAGTTCAGCGTACTGCAGGCCGATCACTCCCAGCTCCCAGTCCAGTGCCACAATGACAAGTCAATCTGGTGATGGCTGGAGAAGTGCGCAGGGCAGGCCTAGGCCGGAGGACTATGTGGATGAAATAATGGTCTCCACTGAGCCTACGTATATGGTCCTCAAGTAAATCCAGGACCTACCTTTCTATAGGCGACCGAACCAAAAGATGGGGACCGAAGGCAACGACAATGGCCAGACATTTTGCACTTACCACAGGGAGAAGGGACACTACACCAATTCATGCCCACCACTTAAAACATATATGGAGCTACTAGTCTGCTAGGTCATCTTGACAGGTGAATCTATCGATGAAAAACCCAGGAAGAAGCCCGACAGGTCAGGCCACCCGTCGGATGAAAATGTTCCACTCATTCCATGACGGCTAGCCGGGACTCCAGGAATTCCTATCTTTGCCGAAAACAGCACCTGGTCAAAACTTTTTAAACTCACTTGTCTCCGCACCTTTTTAGTAATTAATAAATACTTGTCTTCATCTCCATTTTTGTCTTGCAGGGAATGTTGCCCAGGAAAGGAAGGCATTATACGAAGATACCACCCTCCGGCAGAAGTGGAGGACAACCCCCTCTAAAGTCCGGACAACAACTGAGTATTCGGGCAAGTGATCCAGAAGATCTCAAGGTCCAGTATCTCCCGATAGGGCGTGACTCTAGCAGCTGTCGCTTCGGGCATTGATTATAAGTTGTTGTCCACCCTTGCAGAGGCTGACGCCTCCTGGCAAAACATGACCCTGGCAGCTGCCATCTTCGGACGTTGATTATAAGCTGCAGGTCATCTCTCAAGGTCTGGTATCTCCCAGTAGGACCTGGCTCCGGTAACCTCCGCTTTGTGCATTGATTATAAGTTGTCGTCCACCCCTGCAGAGGCCGGTGCCTCATGGCAAAATATGACACTGGTTGCCGCCGTCTTCGGACGTTGATTATAAGCTACATGTCATCTCTCAAGGTCCAGTATCTCTTGGTAGGGCGTGGCTCTGGCAACCACCACTTCGTTTGTTGATTATAAGCTACCGTCCACCCCCGTAAAGGCCGGCGCCTTATAGAAAAACATGACCCCAGCAGCGGCTGTCTTCGGATGTTGATTATAAGCTGTAGGTGATCTCTCAAGGTCTAGTATCTCCTGGTAAGGCGTGGCTTCGGCAGCAGCCGCTTCGTGCATTAATTATAAGCTATCGTCCACCCCTGTAGAGGCCAGGACCTCTTGGCAAAACATGACCCCGACAGGCTCCATCTTCAGACGTTGATTATAAGCTGCAGTTCATCTCTCAAGATCCGATATCTCCCAGTAGGGCGTGGCTCCGGCAACCACTGCTTTGTGCGTTGATTATAAGCTGCCGTCCACCCCTGTAGAGGTCGGCGCCTCCTGGAAAAACACGACCTCGACAGCCGTCGTCTTTGGACATTGATTACAAACTGCAGGTCATCTTTCAAGCTCCAGTATCTCCCGGTAATCACCAGCTCACCTCAACTTATTAATCCGGTAACACTCCGGAGCTCTGTCTCTCATTATAGGACCATCTATTTATATGTCCGGCACACTCCAGACCTCTGCCTCTCATTATGGGACCATCTATTTATATGTTCGGCACACTCCGAACCTCTGTCTCTCATTATGAGACCATCTACTCATATGTCCGACACACTCCGTACCTCTGTCTCTCATTATGGAACCATCTATTTATATGTTCAGCACACTCCGGACCTCTGTCTCAAATTATGGGACCATCTATTTATATGTCTCGTGCACTGCGGACCTCTGTCTCTCATTATGGGACCATCTATTCATATGTCCGGCACATTCCTGACCTTTGTCTCTTATTATGGGATCATCTATTTATATATCCAGCTAACTCCGAATGAAAGAAATGGTGGCTCAACCAAAATCTGATGTCTTTATTGCAATATAAACAAAACAATGCAACGAAAGATTGGCATACTAGAAATTAAAAAACTATGCTACGCCGGATCTGAAGGCCGAGTATGTGACGATTTGCCGGAAGGCCCTTTTGCCGGCATCACTAGAGGAGCAATCACATGGGCTGGAATGGGCGCCCCACTCCAGAGAGGTGAATCCTCTAGCACTCCCGCTGCGTCCAAAGTCTGAAACCACACCTCATTGAAGACTGCGTCAAAGCCCTTTTTGAAGCTTGACCACCTTCTTTTGATAGCCCTCTTCGGCATCCTTGAAGCCCTCTCCATAACCTTTGGTGTCAGCATCGGAAGCAGCCTTTCGAATCCTCTCATCAATGTTTTTTGCATTTGTCGGAGGTTATCTTCGGCCTCTACAAGACTCCTCTTCAACCGGTCGAGTTCCGCCGACCTTTCCCCAAGATGCCGGATAAGTAAGTCCTTTTGAGCAGCAACAGATTTGAGGTCGGTCTCTGCCTTTAAGGCCCGGCATTGCCACTTGAGGTCCCTCTGGATTATTACCTAGTAGGATTTCTGCATCCCCAAGAAGGACTGGAAGGCCTATAAGAAACAGAATTAACGTCAGCAAGCGTCCTAACGGAGGCTACCACTCAAAAGGAAACAAAGGTACCTTTATAAGGCTTGCTCCAGTATGATTGACAATAGCCCCTACATCGGTCAACAAAGCTCTCATGTCCTCCGGCAGCTGCAGCGCCCGAAGGAGGGGGTAAGCGATCCTGGGATTGGCATTAACATTGTCCAGTCGAAGAATGGGCGCTCCATCAAATCTAAGTAAATCAGGCGCCCATGGGTCTAGAGCATCCAGGTCATCTGGTAGCAGAACTGCTTCCTCGAAATCTAACAGCTACAACTTCACTTTGACAAGCTCTGTAGGAACACTCCTGACCAAAGGCACCACTAGGGCTAGAGGACACAATGGGGGCTCCCTGACACGGCCCTCGGTGTTCCTTCCCCTAGCCACCGAAGACTCCCCCAAAAAGTATTGGAAGAAACTAGACCTCCTTCGGACAAATGCGGGCCCCCGACGACTGGAAAGAGTCGCCTCTCGCTTCCTCTTCCCCCAGGTCATTTGGTCCTTCAAAAAGCTTTGGTACGTTGGTCGGTACCCCAGTAGGGAGGGGGCATCCCTTCCCTTACAGCTTAGCAATGCTATGATCTGGCTATCCGAAGTCTACCGCCGCAGAACACGAGAGATCCAAGAAATGTCTTTAGAGACATCTCTATTTGCAGTCCTTCCTTTCTTTTCTCCTCAAACAGAGCTTGACTTAATCTTCGGAGGCCCCATACGGTCACTGCCGACCGGTGGGCACTAACTTTTGTTTTGCAGGAGCCAAGCAAGAGGATTCGGTTTTTGCATGTTAACCCACACGAAGCTCTAGTACCTTTGCCGACCCCCCGAGTGCCGAAGGGTTCAGCCAAAGGTCATTCGATTCAAGGAAGATGCCACCACAATTTCCATAATCCCTAAAGAGTGTTCGTTTCCATACAAGTCTAAGGCAAGTTTTGTTTGGCAGGTAACATTACGGCTCGACAAGCTCATTTCTAGACCTCAATAAGGAGGATTACAGATTCTATATCAAGAGCACTGGCTGAGGAAACGTTGAACCATATGCACAAAGAGCTTGAAATGGTTCCTATGGAAGACTATCTGACTGAACATATAGATGCAAAAAATCTATAGGCCGTGGTCAATTCATTGCTAAGGCAAATTCCATCTATCGCCCATCCTGTTGGGGCTTGGGCATTATTATCGTCATAGACACTGCCCAACACTGGGATAATTTCATTCTAAGAAACATCAAATTATGCCATTCCTCTACCATCTGGTGCAAATCTAACATTTCCAACATGAAACATGTCATCTCATCCTACTATAGCCCAACCTGCTATTCTAATACCGCCAAAAATCATTCCAACTTTGCTAGTCTTGGCTCAAATTCAAGAAGACCTGGAAAGCCAACTAGGCAATATTCCAATTCAAAGGAAAATGACTCGCAACTAGCGCAAAAGGTTCATTAGCTAGACAAAGCTCTGAAATCCCTACGGGGTCCAAATTCATATACTTTGACAAGCATCGAAGATCTATGTTCCTTGTCATATATGCAACTGGCTCCAATATTCAAAATACCTTATTTTACCAAGTATAATGGGACTGGAGAGCCCATGATCCACCTTTGTTTAAACACTAGGGCACTATGCAGATATATCAACCCGAAAAGGATGATGATGCACTTGTTTCAACACAGTTTAAAAGGGACAGCCGCTCAATAGTTTGCCTGGCTTGATCTCAAATGGTTCCGGTTCTCGACAGATCTTTCATAAGAATTTGTCTGGCAATACCATTACAACACAGAGATGATAGTTGACCGATTATTTTTATTCCAAATGAAGCAAGAAACCAGATAGTACTTCTGGTCTTATGCATTTAAATGGAAAAAATTTTCTTCCTAGGTAGACCCGCCATTGACAGATTCTGAATATGTTCATCTCTTTGTTCAAACCTGCAAAGGCATCTATTATGAGAAGTTATGTACTTCTGTTGGGCGGTGTTTCAATGAAATCATCCAACAATGGGAAATGATAGAAGATGGAATTATAATGGGGAAGGTTATTGATCCATATTCTCAAACCAGCGAATCTAATACATCATCATCTGCTTAACCAAAGCGATTCCCCCAAAGGAGGTCCAAGGAGCCTAAAATATCAGCCATCATTCTTGCACCGCATCAAAGCAATCATTTCCATCCACCACCAAGATATCAACCAAATCCTCCTCGAAAATTTCCAGGCCCATACATGCCACCACCATATTATCCATCCTCTCCACAAAACACCCATCGAAGACGACCACAACCATTTCCACAGAGGAACCATCGTAATCGAGTTTGTACCCCTTCGAGCATACCAATGATTGAAGTGCTTCAATGACTACTAGCTTCGGGTCATTTAACCCTAATTCCAATGCAACCAATAGCGAATCCTCCTTCTCTATATCATCGTGCAGATAGACAGTGCACAAATCACTCTGGTCAAATAGGCCACGATACTTATGTTTGTTGGAATCTAAAGCATTGTGTTTAGGATTAAATCTATGCTAGCTCCATTAATCTGTAAGATACAAAAGCAACGCCTAATGTTACAATGAATCCACTCCCAAACCATCAGGGAGTTAATATGATTGATGTAGATTATGATGGATTAGATCCACGTTGCTTGATTGGTCTATCTGGGACTATGAATGGAATGAAAAGAATACCAATGGACAAAGAACCTATAATAACTATGGCAGGATATCATGATTGGAGGAATATGAACATTACACGATGGGGATCATGTAAACCCCGATATGAAAATTCTCAACGGTCGGATTTCCCAAGGCCGTCCATTTTATTACCAGTGCATTCAAGGGTCACTCTGCCGAGACCCCCACCAGTGCCAATGTACAACCCATATGTAATACCTTTAGATTATTTAAATCCGAACAAGGGAATTAGTGTACCTAAAGAATAAATCAACGAGATCAAAGGTATTACCATGTCATGAAGAGTCTATGCTCCAACAAAACTAGAAAGAAAAGAAAAGGAAAAGAAGTACAGAGAAATCACCGAGCTAGAGATGGACAAATTTATAAGAACCTTAATGAAAAGCGAATTCAATGTTGTTGAGAAACTAAAGAAAATTCCAGCACACGACAATGTTCTGCGAGTCCCTCTAAAATTTTATAAGAATGCCAAAATAATTGCCAAATATTTTCATCGAAATGGCTTCCAATGCAATAAAGGCCGGAGAGCCAACCTTCAAGGCAAAACAGCGCTGGGATATGTGTCGTCTCACCTACATACATTTGGATTGGGTTACAACCCAACTTTGCAAGAGAAGAAGGAAGGAGTGACTCGAAAAAGAGATTCAAGAAGGGGTCGATGCCGATGAAAGTCTATACCCATACCACACATCTGGACAAGATTCGTGTCAACCAAATTTCCTATTATCACCGCAGAAAAATAGGAGGAGTACCTACTGGTCACTAACCAAGATCAGCATCAGGAGGAGGACTTTGCCCTCAATATGCCAGTTCTTGGAATTTTACCGGAGGAGGAAGATGATCCAACAGAGGGTCTCATTCAATTATTTGAAGATCTGCAGGTCGTTATCAGTTCCCCTCTACACAACAAGATTTCAGAGATGCTATCAGATTATATCTGCCCTGCTCATCCAGGGGATAAAATGACCAATTGGGTCACTCAGCCAATCTAGAGAGCTCTTAAGTTTTGGTAACTTGTTAAGCAAGTGAGAAATATATCTTTGTTATTTATTTACAGCGTGATTTCCTTTATCTTTTTGCTTGCGTGTTTGGTTTGTATGTTCTTGTATAAAGACACTTTTCAAATTTTGTGCATGATTTAATGAAACGGATTTATATTTCATTTATTCATATTTCTGTGCCAATAATGGCCAAAATATTAATTAAAATTCAAAAGATCATTTTCAAGAATTAAAAAATTCGTCCTTTCGATTCAAATGACCGAATAATCTTAGCACAAGAAGAATATGACATTGACATTGAATTGGACTACGAACTCATAGGAATCAAAGTTGATGTATATACTAGAGACAAAATTCCACAAGAGATTCAAGAGATGGTGGAAAGGCCCGAAAATTGAAAAACCCCTAATGTCGAGGAAACGGATACCGTAAATTTAGGGACTGTCGAGACACCTCGGGAGGTAAAAATTGGAGCCCGTCTCAACAAATATCAAAGACAAGAATTTTTTGAAATCCTCAAAGCCTACCAAGTTGTGTTCTTATAGTCTTAAGAGGACATGTCGGGGCTAAATACATCAATTGTAGAACACGTACTTTCCATTGATCCCATAATAAATCCAGTCAAGCAAAAGTTGAGAAGACTTCGCCAAAATGGAGTTTGAAAATTATGGAAGAAGTGGTCAAGCAATTTAATACGGGTTTCCTTCAGGTAGTGAATTACCCCGAATGGTTGGCAAAAACAGTCCCAGTTCCGAAGGAGGACAGAAAGGTCAGGATGTGCATTGATTATCGGGATCTAAACAAAGCTAGCCTGAAGGATGGTTTTCCCTTACCTCACATAGACACTCTTGTGGACAACACGGTGGGTCACAAAATGTTTTCATTTATTGACGAATTCTCGAGTAACAATCAAATTCGGGTAGCACTAGAAGATCAAGAGAAGGCATCATTTCTCACCCTGTGGGTTTTTTTATCAAGTGATGTCATTCATATTAAAGAATGATGGCACCACTTGTAAAACAATTCATGGTCAGGCTTTTCCATGACATCATGCACGACGACATAGAAATATATGTTGATGACATGATCGTCAAATCTCGACAATGACAATGGCATCTTTTAAGCCTTAGATGGGTATTCGAACTCTTTTCGAAGTATCAATTAAAGATGAATCTAGCTAAATGCTCTTTCGGAGTATCTTTGAAAAAATTGCTGGGATTTATAGTCAGTCAGAAGGGCATTCAGATTGATCTAGCTAAAATTCAAGCCATCCAGAAAATGCCAACGCCTCAATGAGTTAAATAAGTCCACTCATTTCTCGGGAAATTAATTTTTTTCAACCGATTTATATACCAAATAATGCAAGTTTTCGATCCAATTTAACGGCTATTGCAGAAAAACAAACCCCAAGAATGGACTATTCATTTCCATGTAGCCTTTGAGAAAATTCAGCATTACTTGCTCATCCCTCCTATTTTAGTCTCGCCAAATCCCAACAAAGCACTCTTCATGTCCTTACTGTGCTCAACAATTCCATGGGATGTATGTTGGGGTAGCAAGCAGAAGGCAGACACAAAGATCAGGCTATCTATTATTTGAGCAAGAAATTTTTGGCATACGAGAACAATTATTCAACATTGGAAAAGACTTGTTGTGTGCTGGAATGGGTGGATCATCGAATTCGGCATTATGTGATTCATCATACTACTTATCTTATCTCTCAAATGGATCCTTTGAAGTACCCTTTTGAAAAAACCAACGCTTTTAAGTCGAATTGCGAGATGCCACATGATCTTGTGTGAATTCGATATTATCTTTACCACATAGAAATCGGTCAAAGGAAGTGTAATTTCGAACTATCTTGTAGAGAATCCATTAGGAGATGAATAGTCGATGGATCTATTGTTTCCAGACGAAGGAATATTTTGCTCGCAAGTAGACGACAAAAAAGTATTGCATGGATGAAATTTTTTTCGATGGTGCAAATAATCGAAAAGTAGCCGGAATCGAGGTGATACTAATATTGGAAAAAGGAACTCATTTACCTGCCATAGCTAAGTTGATTTTTACGGAAGAGTCTATTGTTACCAACAATATGGTGGAATATGAAGCGTGGATTCTAGGGTTACGAATGGCCCTTGACTATGAAATTCTAGAATTGATGGTATATGGTGACTCGGACTTTATCATACAACAAAGCAATGAGACATATTGGACTCGGGATCCGAAGCTGACTCCCTATCATCAGAAGGTCAAATAATTTTGAGAAAAGTTTAAACATATTAGATTTTATCATATTTCTCGTATGGATAATTCATTTGCATATGCATTGGCAACTCTTGTCACTGCAATTCGATTCTTTGACGAAGAAACGATTCCAGCCATCCAGATTGTGCTCAAAAATTTGCCCGTATATTGAGCGTTTGTTTCAAAAGAAAAGTATAGCCAGACCTAGTATAACAACATTATATGAATCATGCAATCCGGAGTATTCCCAGAAGGGGCTATTGTGAATGATCGAAAAACTATGCAAAGATTGGGTGCCTAATTCTTTATCTGTGGGGAAGTTTTGTTCAAAAGATCCATGCATGCTCTTTTGCAATGTGTAGATGATGCTACTGTCAATGGATTAATAATGGAAATTTCTAACTTGCTTTTCCCACGTCATTGAAGGTGCGGGAATCTCTAATTAGACATTAATAATTTATAAACACAAAAATAAACACTCTAACTAGTAAAGTGGATAAGTTCGAGGTCGGTCTACAAGGAAATGATGGAGTTGAAGAGATTTGTTTGGTAAAGAAGTTTGGTTTTGCAAATGAAGCGGTAGGGCACTAGCCTTTGTTTTTGTTAATAAAACCTAAGAAAACTAAAGCATAAAACAAGAAAAGAAAACTAATTAAACTAAGCGGAATGGCTACGGGGGTTCTAACACCTAACCTAGGTCATGCTAGACTTCTCCAATATCCCATGACAACACGAAGGAGGGATCACGACATAGGATCTCCTATGGAATGTTTGGCTATCAAGCACACATCACTGGTCAAGAGATGGCACGGGGACTAGAATTCGGTTCTCTAGGCCAACTTACACTCATCGGGGGACATAGCTCAAAGCCAGGAGTGTACATGGCACAAACCGTCAAGGAGGTTAACGACCCTTGGTTGGACCCCAGGTGAGAACCACATGCTCCTAACCCCTATGATACCTAAAGACTACAATTCTCTATCAATTGGGTGGTTCCCATTGGCAATGAAGGGATTGTTGTTGGAATTTGCGGTGCACTAGAATTTGACGATGCTTGTCCAAGGACCATCCCAATTCTAGGTAACAATTGATGTGAAGATGACAGATCTTACCTAGCTAGTTGAATTGGAGGTGGATTTTGGCATTGTGCCGTCAGAGTTTCCACTATAGACTGCAAATTTTCCACCGTTCTGTGAACAGATAGGTATTCCTCCATTGAAAATGTCTCAGGATCTCGCGGATTTTGGTTTAGCATATCATCTGCCATTACTCGGGCTAGAGAACGTATAATCCTCCTCAGTGGAGTTTGAAAATGGTTTGATTGAGCCGTGTTGGTACCTGTAATCTTAGATCAGTACACAAGAAAAAATCTTTAGGGACCTTGGCGACGTATGGACTTCCTTTTCAATTTATAATTCGAAATGCGTCTTCAGACATAAAATTTGGGGCAACATCTCAAATTGTAAAAAAACAATTTGGGAAAACGATGATGAGTCCATAATCTATTTTTAGCCACTGTCCCTAAAGATGTTGTCTTTCATTTTTAAATTTTTTTTGAATTTAACAGAATGTATATAAGGACTCCCTTCGGAATGATATGTATCCTAACGATAATAGTAGGGTTTTGATTTATGACTTTTTTGGCTCACTATATGCAGCAATGGCTATATGGCTAAGACTAGGGATGTAAACGAGCCGAACCAAGCCGAACCGTGTGAGTTTCGGGGTCGGTTCATTAATGTGTATGTTGGGCTCGAGTTTGGCTCGAGTTCGGTTCGAGACTGAATAAGCAGGCTCGAGTTCGGCTTGGCTAAAAAACCAAGGCTCAGGGTCTGACAGGGATCATTAACCTGAACGAGCCGAATCAAGATGAATCTGGGCTCGAGTTCGGGTTCGGCAAACCATAAAAAGAGTTTGTAAGTTTTTTGTCTTCCAATCTAAATACTAGCGGGTAAATCTACATTTTCAAACTTTTTTCATGCATGTATTCTTTTATTTTATTCAGTAATATGTTAGTAATATTTATTTTGACATAATATATATTCTTTTAACCCAAGTTTGCGATCCTGACCAAGCCGAATACGGTTAGGCTCGAGTTCGGCTCATTTATCTAACGAGCCTAAAATTGAGGTTCAGGTTTGGCTTGTTTAATAGATGAATTGAACACGAACGAACGTTTACCGAACCGAGCCTCGAATATTTCGCGAGCGGACCTATTCATTTACAGCCCTAGCTGAGAAGTATAATGGTTCCTAAATTTTCAGACATCCATCCCTGTGAGGGTAACCATCTTCGAGTCAGTGATTTGGTTGGAACCTCCACCCTAAATAGGAGATGCTAATGATGCATGGAAAACGTACAATGCAGCATAAGTAAAGTTTTTTTTTAAAATGAAGGGAGTCCTTTTTGCAATAATGAATAAGCATAGGTAAGCAGTAAATGTTTCAGCAGAGCAATGTTTTTCAGCGCAACGATTTTTTTAGCGCAATGAAACCTGTCATGTTCCTGAAAAGAATAAACATAATGAACATCAGTAATATTGGCCGAGAGATAATTGAATTTGAGTTGGAAGTTTTTTTTATAAAATTTTAGAAGTCAAAATCCTCTTTTTTTAGAAGGCCCCCAGCGGAGACGCCAACTATCGCGCCCCGAAAATTTTTCATACTCTTTCTTTTCTTGACTTTTGTGCAATGTGTTTTGAAATGAAAATGACAGCTGGATTTTATCGGAATTTAAATGTTCAAATTACTAATGTTTTTGCAATTGCCTAAACAATATGCATCCTATTATTAATCTATTTTCAGAGTTGCTACTCAGCAGAGAGTTATGGTGTGTCAAGTCACTGTTTTTTGAAAAGGTTTTTGCTTAACCAGAGTTCAGATTCAGGGATTTAGTTACAAGTAAAGAAGTTGTTAGGCACCCTACTCGCTCGTGTGGTACTTCATTTTTCAAAAATAAACTTTATTCAACTTAATTCAAATATTTCTTGGCCAAGAGAAAATAATTTACAATGAATGAAATTTTAAATGAATTGAATGATTTTTTGTGATTTTGTTTTTGTGTTTTCCAAATGGACAAAATTTTGAATCTATTATATAACGTGTAAAAATGGAATTAAAAATGAATTAAATTTGATGTTTTTGGTTGTTTTTCAGTCGGTCAAAACTTTGACTGTGTTTTTGGAAATGACATGCAAAAATGAATTGAATTTTTGGTTGTTTTGTGTTTTTCAATCGGGAAGAGCTTCGACTCTATTTTTTGAAATGTTTATTAAAAATTTCAAAAGAATAATAAGCAATCCGTCGCAAGCCGATCCACGAATTCTTATTTTGATCCAAATCGATCAGTTATATGATTTTGTCTAGCAATTTGGATCGAGAAATTTTGAACATTAATTCGACTTAATGTAAAAATGAATTTATTGTTTTGAAAATGTTTTGTTTTTGGTTTTGAAGTTCCAAAAGGATAACAAGCGATCCGGCGCGAGCCGATTCGTAAGATTTTCTTTTGATCCAAATTGGTCGGTTACTTGATTTCACCGAACAACTCGAATCGAGTAACTTGGTTTTGTTCTAAAAGTATTTTGATCTGAAAATGAAAAAATGAATTTATCTTTTGATTTTTGAAGTTCTAAAAGAGCAATAAGCGACCCGGTGTGACCCGATTCACAAGGTATTCTTTTGATCCAAATCGGCCGACTACTTGATTTCACTAAACTCGAATCGAGGAACTTTGTTTTGTTTTGAATGACAAGACCAGACTATTGAAATGGAAAAATGAAAACAGTAAATGTGAAATTTCTTTTTCTTTGCAAATTTCAATTGATAATTGATTGGCTTGTCGCCGAAGACGTGCGGTAGCCAAAAAATTATTAATCGATTTTTGCAAGTATAGATTTTTGTAGTATTTCAAAGAACAATTTTAAGGCTTCAACATTTGACCGAACAGCCAGTAGACATAGCCGTACGCGAGGTCGAGATATCATTTATTGAAACTTTAAAAGATCAAGCTTTGAACAAAGTGGCATATAAGCCAATATATGTTTTTGTAATTTTAAGTGGATAAAAACACGTATTCATGTTTTTTCCGTTTGTGGCATCGGAGTAGGTATAACCTTACATGTGTCAACTTTCAACGAGATGAAAACGTGAATTAGCGTTACTCCACTTATTTATTTACATCACATCGAAGAAAAAGAAAAACGTAAATAGAATGCGAGAATAAAAACTAAATTCTTTGTATACCTTTATTATTTACAATTCAGAAAGGAAATTTCTAACGATATGTTCTTTGAATTATAATAAGGTATAACGTATGGATGATGCCGCTGCTAATACCAAACTATAACTTAGAAAATTGTTATCGAGAAATTTCTCGAAGAATTAATACAAGAAAAGAAAGAAGTGTTCGAGGTAATTTCGACGGAGGTTCGACTAGGGTTTTGGATTTTTTGGTTTAGTGGTAAGTAGGTTGTAGGTTTTTGGGATTTGGATTTGTGGACTTTAAAGTTTAGTTGCTGGATTTTGGCTTGAGAAAATTTTGTTCTTGGATGAACTTCAAAGATGGTTGAAGGTTTGAGAAATTTGGATAGGTTAAGGATTTGAAGTGGTGTAGGTAGGATTTGTAAGGGTTTTTAGGTGAGAGAGAAGGTTCTGTCCGAGGATATTTGATTAGGAATAATTTTTGCAGTAATTTTGTAACGACCCGCCCCGGCCCTACAAAATATTGTTCGTTTTGGCTGCCAAATCCCAATGGACTTCCTAGGGGGTCACCCATCCTTGAACTAATCCAGGACGAGCACGCTTAACTGGGATGTTCCAATGGGCTTTGATGCCCGCACGACTTTAAAAGGCATTGTGCAAGGTAGGTTCGTGATCTATTATTTATAGCATATACAACTTACATCCACCAAATGATATGGGACCCACAACCACCCACCACAATCTCCCCCACCTAGAACCCTTTTGTCCTTCCTGTGGGGTTAAGATTCATCTTGGATATCACAAATTTGATAGCTTGGATCCCCTTCCTTCGAAGGAGAGGCACTTATTTATATAGCAAAGTTGTCGCATCTATAGATGCAATAGTGACATCATCCCCACTGAGGGGAATGATGCAAAAAGGTGGCTTGTGGATGAGGCTGACTTGGGTTTGGGTCGTATCCAGCCCAAAAACCTCGAAAAACTAAAAAATAAATTAAAATAAATGCATAAAAATTGTAAAAGTGGTCTCGTGCCCAAATTTGGTCTGAAGTTTCTATTTGCGCTTGGTCGGTCGCAAACATGAATTTAGCTTCTCTTTGCGCTTGGTCGATCATCTGGGACTTGTTCTTTGACAATTTGAAGGAGATTTTGATGATTATTGAGTTGAATCATGAATTTAGCAAATGTCAGAAGTTTGAATCGAGTATTTTCTGGGGAAAGCTCGGATGTCATCTTTTGGCTTTAAACAAGAGGCATATGGCTTAGGTGCACCTCTTTGACAGCTATTCTTTCGTTGAAACTGTTCTGCAAGGAATATCTAACTTCTTAGATGAGGCTTGTAGAAATTCAGTTTGTATATTTTCGATACAGGCTCGTCGTCGGAGTGAATAATGAACAGAAATGTGTTTATGTCCAACTAAATTCCAGTTTTTAATCGGATGGATTCAGTCTTTATGCAGCTTTCTCAGTAATAGGATTGTCGATGATTTTCTATTCCCAAACACTACAAGAAAAAACACAATTTCCGACTAACAGTTTGGTCGCCAAAAGTATTTTTTTTTGTCGCAAAATGGTATTGGCGACCAACAATATTTGTCGCCCTACTTGTCGCCAAAATCCCGTCGGCAAAACTTTCCGCGACCAAAAAAATTTTATTTTGGTCGCCAAATCTTATTTTCCCCGACCAAACAACATCGACCATGCTTTTCGTCGTAAAATCTTTTAGTCTCCAAAGGTTTACATTTCGCGACCAATTGTTTAGTGGCCAAATGTCTGTATATATTTCGCGACCAATGTTCTGGTCGCCAAATGTATGGAATTCTCGACTAATTTTTCGTCGCCAATTTCATGAGATTCGTAACCAAACTCTCTGGTCGCTAAATGTCAGTATATGATTCGCGACCAATGTTCTGGTCGCCAAATATATGGAATTCTTGACTAATTTTCCGTCGCCAATTTCATGAGATTCGCGACCAAACTCTCTGGTCGCTAAATGTCAGTATATGATTTGCGACCATGTGTTAGTCGCCAAATGTACGTAAGTTATTTGAGATATTTCCCGACAAAATATTTAGTCGGCAAAAGAAACTGTACATTCCCGACCAAATATTTGGTCGGAAAATGTAGCTATACATTTCCCGACCAAATATTTGGTCGACAAAAGCAACTGGACATTTACCGGCCAAATTCTTGGTCGCCTAAAGTAAGGATAATTGCCTACTAAATTATTGGTCATCAAAAAGCCACTTTTACCGACCAAAAATTTAGTCGCCAAAAGTATATGTGCATTTACCTATCAAATATTTGGTTGCCAAACGTATAAAAGTATCTTTGCATTTTCCGACTAAATATTTGGTCGCCAAAAGTAACATTTACCTACTAAATAAATTTTGGTCGGGAAATAGTATATTTTTGAAGACTAGGATATTTTGGTCGGTAAAGGGTGTACTTTTTAGCGACTAAATATATTTTGGTCGGTAATTGTATCTTTTCTTGTAGTGAAACATGATTTCGAATGCTCGTGTGGAATTCTGTTGATTCCGAAGTGTAATGCATGCTAGTATGTACTTTGTCGACCGTTCTATTACTGTTTGTCCCGAACTATGCTACGATTTGAAAATCTATCCTCGGGTAAATGTTACTTAATAATTTACCGATATTTATTTGTTGATGTATCGTCACTGGATGATGTAGGCGTTGCTCCTGAGGAGTCCGAACATCCCAAAATTGCATTCTGATACGTTTTGAGGTTGATTGTCGAATTCTTAAGCCAAAATTAGATATCAAGAGCATGTCACACTGCAAGTTGTATGTTCTGGGAATCAGAATTTACCCTTTATACGTGGATCACACGGGATATGTAAATCACTAACTTCTTTGCATCCGAGCCAAAAATTTGATACATATATACTGATATGTAAGAGCATCTCCACTCCCGACTGTTTTTTTACATTCAAAATCAAAATATGAATAAAACTCCTTAAAATTTGCTTCAGTGTTTATTCAAATTTATATTAAATTGAGTTTTACTCAAAATTTTAAATAATTAAGGATGA